>JAQQSW010005367.1:0-14209 GCA_028646575.1 Pseudocheirus occidentalis | reverse complement strand
GGATCAATGTTCTGGGCTGGGGGGTAGGGACAAAAAGGGGAGAAAATTTGTAACTCAAAACCTTGCGGAAATGAATGATGTGACCAAGAAAATAAATTAAAATTAAAAGCAAAAAAAAATTTAAAAAATTTAAAAAATTAAAACTAAAAAAAAAAAACACTAGATTAAAAAAAAGTGAATGACAACATCATAAGTATGTATGAAGAAAGAGAGAAACAGAGACAGAGAGAGAAAGGAAAATATATATATGGAAAGGCATCTATCTTAAAACAAAGAGATCCCATTTCAAGTCAATCAAAAAACAGAATATAAAACTGTTTCAAAGACTTCTAAAATAAACTTAACATTGAGTCTTAATTATAGAACTAAAGGTTACTCTGGAGGTTGTGTGGCTAATAATGCTAATACTAGAGACAGCAAATCATTAATAGTTAACATGCTAACCTCAGGCATTGTTCCTTTAAATATATAATGATTTAAAATATTGAAAAGCAAATCTCATTGGAATTGGAAGGAATCAGTATCTTGGACCTCACAAGCACAGTTGGAGAGTTTTAAATTTAGAAACTATTGTTAAAATTCATTTCATGTGACTCCCAAAGGAACACTGTTTCACATAGGGTGAGTTGTTCTTCAAATCACAGTTCCATTGCAAAGGATCTCATATTCTACCAACTTTTTCTTCTACAAGTAAATGCTTTTCAACTGTCAATTTATGTTTCAAAGCTAATGGCAAAAGGGTATACAAGAATCCTAGTCTTTACATCAAAGGCCTCTGTGTTTAATTCAAACAAAAGCAGAGGCCATAAATGAAAAGCATTTTGTTGTAAAACAATATCTAATATTGAAGCATTATAATTAATTCATTTGAACATTTATTAAATGCTTATGCACACAGCATTATGTTCAGACAAGGGAAAAGACATAAATTTACACGTTCTCTGCCCTAATGGAACTTAAGATTCCAGTGGGAAAAGATAAGATATAAATAAATATGGCAGCTAGGGGGTGCAGTGGATAGAGAACTAGGCATGCAGTCAGGAAGCCTTAAGTTCAAATGTGGACTCAAGACACTTACTGGCTGTATGACCCTGGGCAAGTCACTTAACCCTGTTTGCCTCAGTTTCCTCATCTGTAAAATGAACTTGAGAAGGAAATGGCAAACCACTCCAATATCTTTGCCAAGAAAACTCCAACTGGGGTCACGAAGATATAACTGAACTGACTGAACAAACACCAATATTATAATATGCCACACTACTTAAGTAGGTTATAAAAGTATAAAATAAATTGCTATGTGAGGTTTAAAGGGAAAAAAAAAACATTGCCAATAGATCATAGAGGAAGGCAGTGAAGTTTTAGTTGGATTTTAAAGGACAAGAATGAATTTGACAGAACAAGAGGAGGAAGGAGAACATTCTGGGCCTAGGGAACAGTGTAAGCAAAGGTATGGAGAGAAGAAGGTGAAAGGGCATGTTCGAGGGGCAGAGTCGTTAGAACAGTCTGGATCAAAACATGCGTGAAGAGGAATCAAGAAATCAATCAACAAGCATTTATTAAGCTCACACTATGTCCCTAGTTCTGTGCAGAGGGTTTAAAAAAAGGAAAAACAGTCTCTGCTCCCAAAGTTTACTTTCTAATGGAAAAAGAAAATATGTGTATACAAAGATACATACATATGTATACATATACACACAAATAGATATATATGTGTGGCAGGGATGAGAACCTAGGAAAAGTCCCCTGAAAAAAGCAGTGCTTGAAATGAGTGTTGAAGGAAGTCAGGATTTCTAAGAAGGAGAGAGAACACTCTAGTCAAGGTAGGCAACTAGTAAAAAAAAAAAACAAAGAGAGACGAGAAGAAGCATCAAGCATGAGGGGCAGTAAGGAAGTTGGTTTGACTAGACTACAGAGTAGTGATTGCTAGGGAACAGGGTGTCTAAAACTGAAAAGATAGGAAGGGGCCGTTCAGTGAAGAGCTTTAAATGTCAAAAAGAGGATTACCAGGGCAACTAGGTGGTGCAGTGAATAGACACCATCCATCATCTTCTTCTCCTTGATACTCTCTCCTGTCTAGTTTTCCCTCTTCTTTTTCTTCTACCTATCTGATCCCTCCTTCTCAGTCTCCTTTACTGGATTCTCATCTATTCCATTTCCACTAACTCCAAGTGTCCACCAAAGCTCTGTCTCAGGTCTTCTTTCTATACAGTATCTTATTTGATGATTTCATCAGCTCCCATGGATTCAATATCATCTCTATGCTAATGATTCATATACATATATATGTATGCATGCATGCATGCATGTATGTATGTGTGTATGTATGTTACATATCTGGTCCTAACCTCTCTCTACCAATCACCAAAGACCTATTGGACATTTCCAACTAGATGTCTCATAGATATCTTAAATCAATTATGTCCAAAACTGAACTCATTAAGTCACTCCTTTTTTCCTAACCTCATTACTGTCATCCTCAGCTCTTCACTCATACTCACACTACATATTCAGTTGTTACTATAGCCTATCATTTCTACCTGTACAATAGCTCTCTCTATAAGAGAGTCTCCTTCTCTTCATTCACCAAGCCACCACATTGGCTTAGGCCCTCACTACCTCATGCATAGACTAATGCAATAACCCATGGTTAGTCTTTACCTTACATCTTTCCCCACTCTAGTCCATCCTCCACTCAGCTGCCAAAGCAGTCTTTCTAAAGTTTGACCATGTCATTCTGCTAATCAATAAACTCCAATAGCTCCCCCTACTACGTCCAAGATCATATATAAAATACTTTGTTTGGCATTTAAAGCCATTTACAGCCCAGCCACTTCCTACCCTTCTGGACTTCTCATACTTTACTCCTTTCTACCTTATCTATTATCTAGTGACTCGCCTTCCTGTTGTTCCTCCTATAAGATAATCCACCTCCCAAACCTGTGTCTTTCCACTGGCTGCTCCTCATGTCTTGGATGCTGTCCTTCTCAATCTCTACTTCCTCATTTCCTTTAAGTATTTGCTCACATACCCCCACCTTCTGCAAGAGGTCTTTACCAACCCCCTATCCTCATGCCTTCCCTCTGAGATGATCTCTCGTTTACTCTGCAGATATCTTTTATGTATGTACATAAGTTTTTTTATGTTGTCTTCTCCTTTGGAATGTGAGCTTTTTAAAGGCAGCATGCCTGTTTTTGCCTTTCTCTGCATCCCTAGCACCTAGTAATGTGCCTGGCATATAGTAAATTCTCAATAAATGCTTACTGGAATATTTTGTTGCTATTATTGCTTGCCTATATAGAATATCTCCATTCGCTTTGTGAAAAGATCTCCACAGAGCAAAGGTGGATAATGAGAAACACATTTTTCAAACACTGTAAGATATGGAATTGTTTTGCGTGACTACATCTGTAACAAGAAAAGGCTTCTATATTTGGAAGGTGAGGGGGAGGAGGTTGTAGAATGAAGGGAAATCAATGCCAAAAAATAAAAAAAGGACACCAATGAAACATGTTAAAATCACACAGAAAATAAAAGGAAATTGAAAAGGGGAAACCAACAAGCAGGGCAATGTTGGCACTATTGTGTTATAACTTTTTTTTTTAATTTAACTTAAGTTCAAGTACCCCAAACAGTCAAAATGTGAGGCCAGAATCTTTCTGTGATGTCAGGGACTAGGGTGTGGCAAGGAAGGAGGTGAGGAAAAAGAAAGGTTGTTGGTTAAGAATGTAACCAACTTGGGAAGTTGGAACACTCTTGTAGCATAAAAGAATGGGTGTGATGGCGTTACTAAGACTGAGGAAAGAAGCCTGGCCGTGCTGGTAATTTCTTGTGCTTCCTGTAAGGGCCACTTTAAGCCTTGAATGACTAGAGGTCTACACTCAGTCAGTGTGTCCTCACAAACAGGACTGGAGGCAAGTCTAAGAGGCATCCGTGCGTTTGCCCTGCCCCCGTGAGCATACTTCCTGTTTACCAAGCACTTGCTGTCCCGTGTCCCACAGGTACGGGGGTCTTGGAGGATAAAAGGTCACGAGTGGCATAGAGCATGCACAAATAAGCGGAGGAGCGCTCCCCCCATCAGGATACTGTCTCTGAGGCACGTGATGAAGGGAAGATGGACAGTCT
This sequence comes from Pseudocheirus occidentalis, assembly GCA_028646575.1. Taxonomy (NCBI): domain Eukaryota; kingdom Metazoa; phylum Chordata; class Mammalia; order Diprotodontia; family Pseudocheiridae; genus Pseudocheirus; species Pseudocheirus occidentalis. The sequence goes on along the minus strand of JAQQSW010005367.1, from coordinate 10,087 downwards.
ATATAACGCAGAGGAATGTAGGAGAGCGCGGGACACGGCACACAAGGAGGCACGGCATACATGGGGATAGGGCACACAATAGGACAGAATAAAGAGACCTATACTACTCCACCAAGGTGTCTGACTAGTCTGTCTGTCTAATCCGGGAGTATCCCAAAGGGTCGTAGAGGCGACTGAGACTGTCCACATGGACTGAGGTAGGTGACTCAGGAAGTTAACAGTCTGGCAGGCTCAGACATTTCTTATGAGAACAAGTGTGTCATGACCATGGTAAAGCAAAAATCCCATCTTACCTGTGACACTGTGATGCTGCATTTCTTTGCCAGCTCTTCTTTGGCTTCTTCACTGGGGTAGGGATTACTGAGGTGTGAGTAAAAATATTCATTCAAGATTTCTGTTGCCTGTTTGCTGAAATTACGTCTTTTTCGTCTGAAAGAAAAAGAGAATAAGTTAACTATATAATAATGGAAGAGAGAGAAAAAGGAATAACAGTGGCTAACTATCCACAGATATAGAAAGAATATGAGGATATAATAAATGTTTTAAAATTATTTTTCATTAAAAAACTAATTTTAATTTTTTCAATTAGTATGATATTTGTAATAAAGTTGCTTACATTAACCAAAAGAATATACAATCTATTGTAAGACTGTCTAGTCATTATCAAAATAGGTAAAAAGGTAAAAATTATTTTTTCTTCATTTACTATACATTCAAATAGCCAAGGGAAAATATTATTTACATTAGTTTTACTCTGTTACTAAGTCTCTGAAACATTTCACTCTATAGTATCTACAAGATCTTAATTCAAATAGGTTGTGTGCCCTTCCCATAAAATTTAATATTTTCAAATGTAAAATTTAACACTCAGAAACAATACAAACAACAAGAGGCTATACGTTTATTTACTATACTGGTTCTAATAATAATAGCTAATATTTTCTTGGAAAGCATTTTGCATATATTATTACATTTGATCTTAATCTTGCAAGGTTTATGTTATTATTATCCCCATTTTATACATCACGAAACAGAGGCACAGAGAGGTTAAGTGACTTACTCAACTAGTTAGTAGTACTTAAAAAAAACTGTAGTTATACAATGAAAAATAATACTAATTTTAGACACTTGGGGTATCTAAATGAGCCAGATCTGAGAAGTATAGCAAGTAATCAGACCAATACGCCATCTAAGGAACAGACTTCCCTCCTATTTCAATTGTTTCTCGGAGAATGGCATGTTAAAATACCCGGTTTTTACCAGGTGTATTTTACCGTGTAAAATACATGGATGGAATGGGTTGTACTTGCCTACAATGTTTCAACTGAGGGAGCCAGACAACTAAGTTTGGTCAAAAATAATTTCCATGGGACTAAAATTTTCATTGCTAGAACCAGTTCTTACAATTAAGGTGTTATTGCCTGAGAAAATGCGTATGTTTGTTACCCGTGGGGATGGGGGTTAAGGGGCAGTAAAAGATGGCACTATAGCATTCTTCTAGAACACGTTAACAGACATTAGTTAGATTCAGAGACTCTCAAATATGGGAACCTTAGAACATAGAATAGTATAATTTAGAATGTGAACTCTTAGAGCTGAAAGGGAGTTTAACTTTAGTCAGAACATGGAACATAGGATGTCAAAGGAGAAAAGGATTTATAAAACAAATAGGCTGGAATGCACAAAAAAATTAAATCTGAAGCGTTCATTTCATTTAACCTCTATCTGAAAAATGAATTATTTTACAACATTCCTATGCTAAATGGTTAGACTTAACAGACAGCTAGCTGTCACGTCAAAAGCAAAGAGAACCAGATGAGTAGGTAGAAAGGTTTCAATCATGGGTTGCTGCAGGATAATTCTGGGCAAATCATTTACCTATTTTGGGCCCCAGAACTCTCTCTGTAAAATGAGGGATTTAGGATTAAATGACATTTAAACTACTATTATGTTAACATATTTTTATTTCCATGCTTTGAAATATCTTAAAAATAGTAGATTGCTTCTTCAGCTGGTAATCAACCTTCTGACAAACTAAGTAGAGAAAAGACCAGCGAACTTGGAGTCAGAATACCTGGTTTCAAATCCCAAGATCTTCACTTGCTACCTTTATGACCTTTGGCAAGTCCTTGCCCTGTCTAGGTCTTAGTTTTCTTATCTTAAAAACGAGAAAGGGGTCAGTAAACTAGATAATCTCTAAATTTCCTTTCAGCTCTAAAATCACATGATTGTAAGAATAAATGTGGAGGCTTTTCTGTTCAAACGCAAGCTCTTGCCCCATTAGGGTAGAGGGGATATAGGAGATTTGTAGATTTGTTCTTAAATGTGTTGCATGGGTATATGCTCCAGCTTGTCCAATTATCAAGAAAATGTGAGCATGGGTTTCCTGAAAAAAATGAGTGAGCTGCAAGTCAGAGTGAGTCAGGGAGTCATATATCTGTCAGATCATTTTTGCCCAGAGCAGAACATCTTTCCCTGGCAAAGGGCTTGCTAAGAGGCACTACAAGAACAAATGAAACCAGAGCTGAGTATTTCCACACACTGAAAGACTTCAGTCATGTGCTTTATTTATTTTTTAGAAGAACATCCTTCAGAAAGTGCCCATTAAGCATTTTCCCCAAAGTCTCATTCCCCCCAGGGTTAGTTGCAATCAAGATGCCTGTGCCTTAGGCCACAGTGCAGTGGAGCATCAATCCCCAGAGGTACAACCCATCAGCATTGTAGCACTGTATAACTACAGTCTTTACAGACAGACGAGTCTCTTCTCAAAGCTCTGTTTATCTTCTCATTCCATTCAGCTCATCCTGCCTTGTTAACCACATACTTCTTCAATGGGGAAGAATCAATCATTTTGAATGTTCAAAGGACAAGTGACTATTGATGTGGTTACTATTTGCTGAATCCACCTCCCAGGGTAATGGAAAGAGCTCTGGACTTGGGATCAGAAAGGCCTGAATTCAAATCCCCCTTCTAATGCCTACTATCTAGATCAGTGGCTCTCAACCCTCCTAAAGCCATGACCCTTTAATAGTCATCTGTTGGTGTGTCTGCATGTGGGCAGACCCGCCCGCAGATGGATAGAGGAGGTTCCTAAGACCATCGGAAAACACATATTTAAGAGTCACCTAAGACCATCGGAAATATGTTTTCTGATGGTCTTAGGTGACTCTTGTGACCCCTGCAACCCACAGGTTGAGAACTGCTGGTATAGATGGTGTTGACCAGACTATTATGTAAGTCAACTCTGAAACTCCAAGTCCAGTACTCATGTCTGTTAGTGAGTGAGTGAAAGAGAGAGACAGAGACAGAGAGAGAGTCCAGAAGAAGGGCAGAATATATAATTCCAGGCCAGAGAGAACAACATCAGTGAATATGCAAAGGTCTATCAGGCTGAAGCACAGGGAAATATAGAAAAGATAAGGCTAAAAAAAGTAGATTAGAGTCAAGAGAGAAGGCAGATATCAATTGTGATTCTGAGGATTCAAACCTGAAGGAGAATAATAAATGCCAAGTGCTTTCCCAAATGACTATGAGACAGCAGTCTAGTAAGAATGAAATTAGACTTCAGAACTCTCGGGTTAAAGCTCTGACTGCCACTTACCTATGACCTTAGTTAGGCATATCACTTCACAATCTCTAAGCATCAGTTACTTCACCCATAAAAATGGCAGTAACAAACATTTGCTCTCTCTACTACATGTGATTGCTGTAATTAAACTGCTTCTTAAATCAAAAAACATCATACAAAGTTTGCTATTATTATTTCTAACCCCACAGAGCTGTTATTAGGATCATATAAGATCACAGAATCTCAGAGTTGGACAGGACCCCAGGAATTGTCTAGTCTAATCCATATATAATTGTTGAGAAAACACTTTATGAACAACAAAGAAATATACAGAAGATAAACACTGTGTAAAGAGTGCTAACTAAGAGTAATGACTTGATATGGAATCCTGACTCTGCCATTTATGAAATGTATTACAGTGAACAGATCATATCATTTCATTTAGCTTTTTTCTCCATCTGTAAAATGGAACTAACAATAACTCACTACCTATCTCCTAGTTTTTGTGAGAAAAGTGATTTGTAAACTCTCAAGTACAATATAAATTAGTATAATTATTGCTATATTTTGAGAAGTATAGTAGAGTTGTCCTCCAAATTAGAAAACTCTCAATTCAAATCCTGTATCTGATACAATTGGCTGTGTTATGATAAGTAAGTCACTTAAACTCTCAGTATATGCCCTCTCCCCCCTGCCCTGCCCCCTGCAAATCTTTAAGACTACAGAAAAGGATAGAAAAAGATCAAAGAAAAGATAGCAATCTGACTTGGAAGAATTTGTTCACTGGAAACTTTCTACACCAATGAAACCAAAGTCCATTAAAAAATTGTTAATAATAACTTCAGCAAAAAATATTATCATAAAAATTGTTTTTCAATTTAAGAAACTAAAGTAACCTTCTTTAATAGTAAAGGAATCTGATAGGAATTATTACTCCTGTCAGATACCATTTGGGGGAGAAAAAAAACTGAAGTATCTTTATCCCCAAAGATAAATTTTGGCCATGGGTTTAAATTATACCTGAGAATGTAAATTTCAACTTATAAGACAGTTAAACAAAACTGCCAATTAGAAAATCTACTCCTTTCACTTACGTGAACTTTATCTTTAGCTTACTAAAAAATCAAGTCTTCATTCAAACTAAAATACTTTCTTACTTGGATTGGAGAGGATGTGCTTAAAGCATCTTTCTTTGTTTTTGTACCATAACTAGGACCAAAGTATTACCTCCCCTAAAGGTGTCATGAGCCAAAATGGCAATTTCAGTCTTAAAACTAATTTTCTTATCATTAGTAGGAATAATATGAGTCTGTAGGAGTATAAGATTTTAGAAAGGTAGATGAGTAGGGGGAAGACAAATTGCCAGGAAATAAAGCTTAAAAAAATAGTGTTCTAGAATAGTTATTATCCCCCCTCAAAAAATTCTTGGCAGGAGTCTATGAAATTTTCAAAGGCTAAAGTAATTTTACAGTATGATGAAGCCATAAAGTAGGAAAGCTTAGGGATTGGATATTCTATGCAGATCAGTGTCAAGAGGTAGTGGAGACAAGACACAAGAATGAAACAGGCACAGCAGCAGCAACTTATTGAGACTCAGTATACTGTATATCAAAATTATAAACTGGGATTTCACCAGATGAGGGATGAAAAGTATCCTACCTCCATACTGGTTGCATTTTTAAATTCAAAACTTTCTTGTTCACTTTCAGTGTTTGGCCAGCTCTCAGATAACTCTAACTATCTGCTCAGGATTATTTAGGGCTTCTTTTGATACACCCACCTGAAATGGTGAGGTTAGAATTAGCTGGTGACATGTGAAAATAAGGTAATTCTGTGAAATTAGCAAAGATGGAATATTGTAGGATGCATAAGTCAGGGGGAATAGGATAAGAGAACTAGGGAACAGTTATCAAAACATACATATTACCAATTTCTAGGATAGCCTTCATATAACACCTGGTGAAATGAAACTCTACCTAACCCCTTAATATGAGATATATCTCTAAGGAAAAGAAGCCACCTGTGGTGATCACTCAACAACCTTGTAGAAAGTGCTTGTAGCAAACTCGGGTCCATCTGCCAACTGGTCAGGAATTTGATGCATAACAGGTGATAACAGCAAAGTACATAATAAACTAATGGTTATACATACCTGGCATCAAGGAACCTTGATCTTAAAATCATGACTGCTTCACAAGTACTTTGTTTGAGCTGCATCTGAATTGAACTGAACTTCCGATGAATTATGCCTACCATCCTCTCAATCTCTTTTGGAGAAATGGGACGTGTTCGACTCTGCTCTCGGAGAAGGTTCATCACATGTGTAGTGAATTCATTACATGCCTATAAAAGGAAAAATGCTTTAAGAGACTAATATTTTAGCTTTTCACACCCAGAAACCATTTCGGGTTCATTTCTACCAAGTTTGCAATAATCAATGGTATTTGTCTTCCACAAAATTCTCTTCTGGTGTCTCATTACAGTATGGGGATGACCTTGAAACCTCTAATACTATGTCAATGATCTGGTTGATTCTACCAAACAGGAAAGGCTTTGAATATAGACCTGGAAACAAACTGTGTGTCTATCATCTGAAAACCATGCTGGCTAAGTGTGGAGTAGTTCACCAACAGAAAGCTAGCAATGAGGAAATAAATGTTTTTGCCTACAGCAACTCAATCAAGCAGTCAACAAACATTTATTAAGTACCTACTAAGAGTCAAATGCTATATTAGCACTAAAGATTAAAATACACACCCACGCACACACACAGAGCCCCTGTCCTCAAAGAACATGTCTTCTACTAGGGATATACAACATGTTCACAGAGAAACACATACAAGATATGCAAAAAAAAAAAAAAACAACCCAAAAAACAGAGTACTTTGAGGCAAGAAACTAAAAACTGGGAGAATCAGAAAAGGTCACTTAAAGGGGGTAGGAATTGAACTGAGCCTTGAAGGGAGATAAGGTTTTCAGGAAGTAGCAATGAGAAGGGAGAGAATTCTAGCCTATGCAAAGGCATAAACATGGGAGATGAAATACCATGTACAAGGAAGAGAAAGTAAGCTGCCTGGCTGAGGTAATATGTAATTATCCTGAAAAAAGGCATGGAGGGCTTCATGTACCAAACAATGAAGTTATATTATATCCAAATGGCAACCATTCAGCAAGGAAGTGAAATACTCAAATCTTATGTTTAGAAAGATCCATTTGGCAGCAATGTGGAGAATGAATGGATTGGAGAAGAAAGAGAGGATGTATGGAGATCAGTCAGAAAGCTATTGCAATTAAACATCTATTAAGATGTGGAAGGTTTGTGATTTGTGTCATCAGAAGAACGCACACTAAGAAATGATGGCTCTTTTAAAGTATTATAATAATATAAAATGAAATTTTACAATGTGTGAGGTAACAAACTGGGCCATCTGGGGAAGCAATTATTTTGTAGCTATAATGAGCTGAACCATGCAAGAAAATCACACTTTCCAGGACATAGCACATGGCCTTGCACATAGTAATGTTTAATAAAGATCCCATAGACTAACTTGCCTTATAAGAAGATGCTTTTCACCAGATTATTTTAGACTTTTAGCTATCAATATCTAGAAATCACTATTTGCTTAATAGTTTTATCATTCAACTAACTTGCCAGGTCTTATCCCGGATGCTCAATATGGTATATAAAGATGAGTGTGACTTCGTACCTTCTCCTCAAGGAGCTATAAATCTAGTGGACAAGACATGTAAGCAATCAACTATAATAAATCAAAATCTAAAAGCATTTATTAACAGTAGGAGTATATAGCACCCATCGCATACCAGATACTGTACAGGATACTGGGGGTACAAAGACAAAAATAAAACAGTCCTTGACCTCTGAGAACTGCAATGTAATGAAAGGAAATAGGTATAAACAAAATACATACCAAGTAGAAATAAGATGGTCTCTGATAAGTGCTATAAGAAAATTATAAACAAAGTGATATGAGAATTGAATAGGAGATAACTGCTATTAGGGGAATGGAGAAGGTGTTTGGGAAAGGCTTGTTAGAAGAGGTCACATTTGGGCTAGCTCGGTGGTTCAGTCAATAGAGCACCAGCCCTGGAGTCAAGAGGACCTGAATTCAAATCTGGCCTCAGACACCTGACACATTCACAAGCCATGTGACTCTGGGCAAGTCACTTAACCCCAATTGCCCTCCAAAAAGAAAAAAAAAAGGTCACGTTTTGGTCATACCTTGAAGAATGGAGAATATTTTGACAAGGTGAGATAAAAAAAAGGACAATTTAACGGGAACATATGGTTCATATGATTTTGAATTGGAAGAGACCTTAAAGATTACTTACTTTAATCCTTTCATTTCACAGAAAAGAAAACGTAGGCCCACAGAGGTGAAATGCTTAGTAAAGTCACACAGGCAGAAATGGCAGGGCTTGGATTCAAATCCAGGTCTACATTTTCTCTCTCATACAGTGGGAAATAAGGTTAAAAAAATAAATTGGGGTCTAATTATGAAGGACCTGAAATGCTTAGTAATATAATCTTTTAGAGCTAGAAAAGAAATTAATTACAAGATTATCTAATGCAACTTCCTATTTTACAGAAAAATGAAGCCCAGATGGAAGAAGAAACTTGTTCAACACCAAACAGTGAAATAGTGGCAATTAGGATTAAAGCCGAGGTCTCCTATAGACCGTGTTGCTTTCCAATTCAGTTAATTGAAATTCCAATGACAGACCTAGAGAGTAAGTTCAAGGATATATTGGGGGCAATATAACTTCCAAAGAGATAGGTGGAGAAGCTAAAGTGGATGGTATGTGTAGTTTGACTTGGTTTACCAGGGAAACAGAGTTGTCTAAAACTCTGTTTTATAATTTCAATTATTCCCTCTTTTTTTTTGCTTTTTTTTTTTTTTTTTTGGAGAGGCAATTGGGGTTAAGTTACTTGCCCAAGGTCACATGGCTAGTAAGTGTTAAGTATCTGAGGCCGTATTTAGACTCAGGTCCCCCTGACTCCAGGGTCGGTGCTCTATTCACTGTGCTAACTAGCCACCCCTGCCTTCCCCCCCCCCTTTCCCCATTCTCTCTTTTTGCTCATCTAATTTCTCCAAAGGGCATTACAACTCTACAATCTTGTGACTATGACTTTGAAAATAAAGATACTATCCCCTCTTCTGAATAAAATAACGTCTCCCAGAACTATAAGCATAAAGTCATGAAGGGGAGGTTAGAGCATGGTATCAGTTCACAGATAATTCTAACAGAGATTATGCCCCTTCAAAACTGGTAAACTAAAATTTCAAACTCAGTAACTATAAAGCAGAACTCTTTACCTTTACCTCCCTAAAATATCCCTTCTTCCAAATTTTCCTACTTCTATTGAGGTTGGTACCAGTCTTCGGGGCACTCAACTTTACAACCTTGGAGTCATCCTCAAAATTTCTAACTCTTCCTAATCGCAAATATCCCATTAATTGCCAAGCCTTTTCAGGTCTACTTCTACAATGTCTCTCAAATCTGTCCCCTTCTCTCTATTTACATGATACTACTTTAGTTCAGACCTATATATTATGTCTCACCTAGTCTACTAAAATAGCCTCCTAAATGATCCCCCTGCCTCATATTCCTCTTCTCCAATCTATGTACCACATATCTGCCAAAGTGATTTTCCTCAAGAAAAGATTTAACCCTATTACTCTTTTGCTCAATAAACTCCAGTATTTCCCAATAAACTCCAGTATTTCCTATGAACTCCAGAATCAAATACAATTTCCTCCGCCTGATATTTAAAGTCCTCCACAATCTGACTGTAACCTACCTTTCCAGATTTATAATCTATTATTTCTCTTCTTGCACCCTGCTATTCACTCATGCTGATCTTCTTACTATTTCTCACATAGAACATTCAGTCTGAATTTCCATACCTTTATACAAACTCTCCTCCATGCCTGAAATATATTCTCCTCATCACTTTTTCCTTTTAGAATCCCTAGTTTCCATCAAAGCTCATAGCTCAAGTGCCATCTTCTAGATGAAGACTTTTCTGATCCTCAATGCTGTTAATTTCTTCCTCTAAAAAAAATTATGCTGCATTTATCTTGTATATTTTTGGAGTCTATACTATACATAAAAGGTACATAACAGAATATAAACACATTGAGAACAAAGACTGTTTCAGTTTTCTTTGTATCCCTGAACTTCATGGTTCTTGACACATAGCAAGAGTTTAATAAATGACTGGTTACAAAGCTTAAGGTTATAATGATGTTTACCCTCCTTATCAAAATACTTCACAATGTTTATGCATAGCATGTAATGGTATTTTTCCCATATTTAAATTTTTGCCATTACATATTGTCTCATTTACAAATTCTTTTTTTTATGTAATAAATTGTATTTGTTTCTTGTTTACATCATTCATTTTCATGAGATTTTTGAATTACAAATCTTCTCCCCGTCCTTCCCCTACCCCAACCCCAAAACAGCAATCCCACTGTAGAGCCCCTCCCCTGGTCT
>JAQQSW010005366.1:0-14209 GCA_028646575.1 Pseudocheirus occidentalis | reverse complement strand
AAGGAAGGGAGGAAGGGAGGAAGGGAGGGAGGGAGGGAAGGAGGGAGGAAGGAAGGAAGGTACAAACAAGTAAATGAGTACTTCTTTACTAAGTGCCAGGCAGTATGCTAAGCACTTTTTTTACAAATAATATCTCATTATTTAAGCGAGGAGTATTATCTCTATCTTAAGTCCCAGTAGTAAGGTCCCAGTACATAGTAAGCCCTTGATAAATGACTGATTGATTACCCATTTATAAACTGGGGTCCATTAGGAGTTAGTTATTTCTGTCTATTCCACTTCAACCATGAGCCAGAAATGGAATTCAGATATCTTCTTAGTCCCAGAAATCCCCCACTGGCCCACACTTTTGGAAGATCTTTTGCTTATGACCTAAATTTGCTTCACTCAAGCATCCCTTAAAAACCTCTGAAATCATTTGCATTTTCTCAGCTATCAGTCATTTCTAATGTGACTAGTTCCCAAAGACTTGCATATAGCAAAATAAAATATTATAAAATAAATACAGCATAATATACTGTAATAACAACAACAAACCTACACAATTTCATCTTATTTTATGTCATAAATTAGTGGGGGGTTTTGCATTGAAGATGAATTTCTTCTTACAGTTTTTAAAACTACATACAATAGACAATGAATTGTAACATGGAACAGTGTTGTAAGGGAAAGTACAGATATACTGAAAACAAAGGAATGCTCTGTCTGTGCTGCCAGTTATATGGCTATGAATAACGGGGATAACGAATCTCAAAGCCAAAGTCTTGAATAGTAATTCTCTGGGCACTCGTCCATAACTAGGGCTCAATGTGATGATTTTCAGCCAGTTGGCCCTTGAGCAAATGACATAATCAGTGAAGTTTGTTGTCTCTGTCCCTTGATTCCCCATTTTATTGTGGGGAGAGGGTTTCTTTTAAAGCTGTGGCAAACTCCTAAAAGAAAGTTGGCTATAATTAGAGAAACAATCTCCTGGCAACAGAGTGAAGTTTCAATGGCCCACAATGGACTAGAATTCATGACTTTGGCACCGTTGACTTGATTTTTCTTTTTTTACCGAGTTGATCAATATCCAGCATTATGTTGACATTTGCATAGGTAAGGGAAAGATGGCATCAATCTCTTACCGGTTTGGGCTCCTCAACAGTCTCACATTTCTTCCTATAGTAGTACTCATTGACCCCACAGGGCTCACAGGCTGGACAGCAGCGATAAACATGAGATCGGCAACAGGTACTTGAGTATGTATCAATGAGAAAATCGATGAACACTGTGGCCTAGGGAAAATGTAAAGAGGTTTGAGTTGTCTTTTATCGCATGATCTTCGAATGTCTAGAAAATCAATTTGGCATAGCAGAGAGAGGGCTAGCCTTGGAATCAGGGAGACCTCCAGTTCTTATTAGCTCTAAGTTCTCAATGGCCCATGAAGCTACAACTCTCCACATAGTCTTTTTTTTTTGTAAACGGTATTTTTAAAATTACATGTAAAGATAGTTTTCAACATTCATTTTTATAAGATTTTTGAGTTCCAAATTTTTGTCCCTCCCTCCTCTACCCCCTCCCCAAGACAGCAAGTAATCTGATATAGGTTTTTATGCAATCATGTTAAGCACATTTTCACATTAGCCATATTGTGAAAGAAGAAACAGAAGGGGAAAACACTAAAAAAGTGAAAATAGTTTGCTTCATTCTGCATTCAGACTCCAGAGTTCTTTCGTTTCCATCCTAAGTCTTTCGAACTGTCTTAGATCATTGTATTGCTGAGAAGAGCTAAGTCCATCATAACGGATCATCACACAATGTTGTATTATTGTGTACAACCGTAATCTGAGCAATTTAAGAGAAGTTGCTCATCTCCCTTTGTGAAGGGAATTTGCACATCCCAGCTCCCTAAAAACTGATGAAATTATGTAGCCAGAGAAAAAAAATCAAAGCATTTTTTAAAAAGGACTTCTAGAAATGAGATACTTACCAAACCAAAATAGGAGAGGGTTGAGCCAATGTATACAACCATTTGGATAAAGTCGAATTTTCCTCCCTTAAACAAAATGGAGCACGTTAACTTAAAAATTCAGATTGGCAGTAGTCACATTCTGACATTGTAACTGTCGTTGATGGATGGCAGGGTGGAGATGCCTGTTATGTGGCAGAAATAAGGCATAGTGCTTTGGCAGATCCATCTGAAATGATCATGACAGTGGGCACGATAAAATGGGAGTCATGCTGCCTTCGAATAAAAGCTTACCCACTGTTTGACTTCCAGAAGTTCTGCTCCTTTGATCCAGCTTGGGGTTGGCCCAGGGCATGTCCTGACCATAGCTGAGCCCTCCAGAAATGGAGCTGAGGACCATTCTAGAATGATTGCCTTTCGGTTAGATGCTGCCATTTGCTTCCTTCAGATTTAATAGCAAATGTCAGGAAGCATTTGTCTGGACAAATTCCTGCTCATGTTTTGGGGGTTCTTAAAATCACAGGAGCATAGAGAGATCTAAAGTGGGAGTTTTCTACCTGAGGCCTAGGGACAGATTTTGGAAGAACTTTGAATTTTTAGTATTTTGATTCCTATATTTTTTTATCAATATCATTCTTTATTTTAACATTTTTAAAAAATATTTTTATTTAAAAATTTGAATTCCAAATTCTCTCTCTCCATTCTCCCTGCATCTGCTCCCCCTCTCTCTGAGACAGTAAGCAATCAGATATAGGTTGTCCCTGTGCAGATGCCTACATTTCAATATTATTGTTGTCCTTTGTAATTTTAGGTACTTAATTGTACATGTTTGTTGTTGTTCAGCCGTTTTAGTTATGACTGACTCTTTGTGACCCCATTTGGGATTTTCTTGGCAAAGATAATGGAGGGGTTTGCCATTTCCTTCTCCAGCTCATTTTACAGATGAGGAAAATGAGGCAAACAGGGTTAAGTGACTTGCCCAGGGTCACAAAGCTAGTAACTGTCTGAGGCTAGATTTGAACTCACAGAGATGAGTATTCCTGACTCTAAGCCCGGTACCTCACTCACCAGGCCACCTACCTGTCTTCAGTGTGTTTAGAAATAGGAATCTGAGGAGTTCCTAAGCTAGACCCAAGGGATCCAGTACAGAAAAAAAGATTAAGGATCCTGGGAAAAAGCCATTTCTCTTGGTTTTTGGTGGCTCATTTGCACTCGGCTGACTTTAGACCTTTAACTGACTAGTTCTGAGCAACTTGGGTTTTAGTGTCCTTGGTCAGTCAATCAACAAACATTTACTCCCTGAATATGCACCCAGTTGATCATTTCTACAATGATTCAAGGTTTGTAATGTGTTCTCCATAACTTATATCATTGGATTCTCACAGTAAACCTCTAAGATTGGAGCTATTTTTACTCTTATTTCATAACTAGTAAGAGTCTAAGGCAGGATTCAAACTTGGTTCTCCTATAGTCTGCTGCTGTATCTGTTATGTCACCTAGTATTTGTACTGTCTACCTCACAGGGTTGTTTTAAGCATTAACTATAACTATTATTAACTATAATATTATATGACATATAACATATAACACTTATATAATAATATAATTATGCATTAGCTATAATGAACAATTTAAAATTATGTTGTTATTATCATCATTAATAGTTCATGATCGGTAACAAAGGGAGGGTGGGTAGTGGATGAACAACTGGTCTAATAGTTAGAAAGATATGGCTTCAAGTATCCCCTTTGACATATACTGACTGTGTGACCCTGGGCAAGTCACTTCACTTTTCAATTCTTTAAGATTACTAGTTGCAGAGAAAGTGCTGATTCGCATTGGTGAAGGGAGTTTCATCACCCTGGAGTCCTCCAACCATAGGTCTCAGTTCAGTCATTTTTCAGTTGTGTCTGATTCTTCATGACCTCATACTATATTTTTGGCAAATATGCTAGAGTGGTTTGTCATTTCCTTCTCCAGCTCATTTTAAAGGTGAGGAAACTGAGGTAAACAGGGTGAAGTGACTTGTCCAGGGTCATACAGCTAGTAAGTATCTGAGGCCAGATTGGAACTCATGAAGATGAGTCTTCCTGATTCTAAGCCCAGTGCCACCACCTACCTGCCCTAACCATAGGTCTACAACCCTTATCTATTATGTACCAATCATTGAGGACACAAAGAGAAAAGCAAGACAGCCCTTACTTTCAAGGAGTTCACATACCCATTAAATTATTAGCAAATAGGGAACACCTTTAAGGCAAATAGACAATAATGCTCAGCAGCCAAATGCTCTTAATTTGAATGCTAGAATTTTCCCACCATCTCTGTTGTCATTTCCAGGTGACCTGTTCACAGACAGGGAATTTCTTCCTCCTGGATCATCCTTCTACCTTCAAAATGCAAAGCACCCACTGTGGCCCAGAGGAATACAGACCCTTTACTCCTCTGAGCCGTTCTAGGGATAACTGGGCACAGAGGGTGGATGGAAGAGAGATGCTTACTGTGCCGAAGACCAGGATGTCAAAGCGGATTCCAAAAGCTTTGACCAGATTTCGTTTTTCTATATTTCCTTCCATATAATATCTGGCAAATCTGGAAGAGAGGAAGAACACATAATTAGCAAAATATGAAACTTTTATTGATGAGGAGGGGAAAAAACAAGCTTGTCCTCCCTTGTTATATGCAGATTTCAAACTAGGAGTAGCCTCAGAGGTCATATAACCCAATTCCTTCATTTTACAGATGGGGAAACTGAGGCCCCAAGAGGTTAAGTGACAAAATGATAGCATCGTAGATTTATAACTGTGACCTTAGAGACCATCCAGTCCAAACCATTTGTTTTACAGATTGGGAAACTGAGTCCCAGAGAGGTAAGGTCACATAGGTAATAAGTGACAGAGTTAGCTAGTCCATTTTCTGGTTCAATTGTGGCCCATTCAATGTCAGGCATGTGTGATTTTGTGGGTATGTATATATGTGTGTGGACACTCCCTCCACTTACCCCAAAATCGCAGCCTTTATTATAGTTTTGTTAGTCTTTTAGAGTTGCTGGAGGAGTCCCCAGATTCGCAGACCCCCCCCCAAGTCAGAAAAGAGCAAGCTCTAGCAAGCACTGAAGGCTAAGGACTTTGGTCACAGCAGTGGGATGTAGGTCATTTGTCAGAGATCATTGGTCATCAGCCTGGCAGCAGGGGGAGGAACTTTCTGGCCACTGAAACTCTCTAATGCCATCTGCTAAGTTACGGTGGGAGGGGGTTAGATAGAGAAATCTGCCTTAGTGATAGCTGCAGGTCAAGTGGCAGAGCCCTGGGTCTGGACTTAGGAAGATCTGAGTTCAAATTCGACCTGTATTAGCTATACGTGATCCTGGTAAATTACTCAACCTCTGCTTGCTAAGTTCCTCTACTCTTAATAACACACAATAATGGATCCTTTCCCAACCAGCTGCTTTCCTTGTCCTCATCATCTTCAGAAACGTGTCACTCTGGAAGATGAAATCAGCTCCAAAGCTCACAATCCTCAGCAACCCCTGCCCCTCAGGGTTCTCTCTGTCTCTCTGGGTGGAGAGGATAGATGTGGGGAGGAGGCAGTGGGGGCATCTGGATGCTACTCCCTGATCCTCCAGCATTTATGGAGAGCAACCAGGGAATCTTGATCATTTCCCACTTTTGGCTGCTTTCCTAGACTCCGTCATTTCCAGAAACTCAGCAGTGGTGTACCTGTCTCTGTTTTCCAGAGAACTCAGCATCACCCTAGGAGCTAATGTGCTCAGGCTTAGCCTGGGGACTCAAAGGATACTTACTAACATCTAACTGACAGATTGCTCCTTGTTATGGTTTCCTAATCTAGCTTCTGCTAACAGGCAATGTCTAATCATGTTCACTTTTACTGTAATAATCAAAAACTATTCAGCCAGAAGATGCAGCATTAAACATACATACACACACACACACACACACACACACACACACACACACACACACACACACACACACCCCTCTGTCTCCCTCCATCCCCTGCCAGTTCACTAATTGTTAAAAAGGTCATAAAAACTTCCTCCTTATTTTGGTGCTTTGAATTACAGGATTTAGAATTGGAAGGGACCTTAACTGATGACTCATGTATTTAGCAGGAATTTTAAGTAGTAAGCTCCTGGCATGTAATTTATATAAGAGAGGTACACAGATAAGGCTGCTAGGTGGCGCCATAGTGCAGAAAATGCTGAGCCTGGAGTAAGGGCAGTCTCTTCTGAGTTCAAATCTAACCTCAGACACTTACTAGCTGTGTGACCCAGGGCAAGTCACTATGCCCTGTTTGTCTCAGTTTCCTCATCTGTAAAATGAGCTGGAAAAGGAAATGGCAAACCACTCCAGGATCACTGTCAGGAAAACCCCAAATGGGGTCATGGGGAGTCAGATACAATGGAAACAACTCAACAACAAAAGAAAGATAGATGGATAGATGGACGGACGGATGTATGTATGTATGGATCGATGGATGAATGGATCGATGGATGGATAGATGATGGATAGATAGATAGACAGACAGATAGATGATGGATGGATGGATAGGATAGGATACGATAGGAAAGGATAGGATAGGATAGGATAGGACAGGATAGGACAGGACAGGATAGGACAGGATAGGACGGGACAGGACGGGACGGGACGGGACGGGACGGGACAGGACAGGACAGGACAGGATAGGATAGGATAGGATAGGATAGGATAGGATAGGATAGGATAGGATAGGATGGGATGAGATAGGATAGATAGGCATTTATTAAGTACTTACTATGAGCCAGGCATCATGCTAAGTGTTGGGGATAAATCTGACATCTTGGTAGACCAGAAAATACTGACAAAACCTAGGAAAGCCAACCACTTGCTATTACTGACTTCTTATAGTGTTTTACCTGAAGTTATGGCCAGGATATAAGGACTCAATGGTGGTCCTATCATCAAGACGACGAAAACCATACTTTGGACGACAAGAATGGAACCATCGGTCTAAGTTGCAGTCCCAGTAGATCTCGATGCCCATAATTCCACCCTGGAAACATGAAACATGAGATAATGTTAAATACTTCAGAGTAAAGGTTTACTTTGCTGTCATCAGTGCTAGACCATAGCTTCAGCCAAGCTGGTCTACCCTCTCCCACAATGGTCTCAAGGTTTGAGATCTCTGCTCTTCTTGCTGCATCTCCATCTTGTTCTCTGACTAGTTCAATTCTAGTCACCCTTCCAGACCCATCCCAAAGCTCCATGAATTCCCTCCCCAAGAAACTTGGCCCAAAGTGACCCTTTCCCTCCACAAGTACTTACTATTCACATTTAGCATTTTCTGTTGCTATTGAATGCCATTAGTGACCTTTCTTAGATGTGTATTTCCCATGTCTTCAACTCAATTCTAAGACCCTTGAGGGTAGAGTGTGTTTTATTCCATATTCTCTACGTTCCCCATAGCACAGATGGCATTCAATACAACTAGATAAATACTCATTGGGAATGTTGTAATGGGACAGTACAACATGTTGTAATTTTTGTAATAGGGAGTTCTATGGTTCCTTCCAAATCTAAGATTCTATGACTCGGGGTTTAAATGTTTGCTGACTGATACCTTACTTGAAGGTTAAAATATAGTTCAAGGCTCCTCAGAAGTAGAGTAGTTTAAGCAAAGTGAATTAATCCTCTAGAGCTGGTCATTGGGGCAGCTAGTTGGCTCAATGTAGAGAATATGCGAGCCTGGAGTCAGGAACACTCATCTTCCTGAGTTCAAATATGGCTTCAGAAACTTACTAGCTGTGTGACCTTGGGCAAGTCATTTAACCTTGTTTACCTCAGTTTCTCCAACTATAAAATGAACTGGAGAAGGAAATGTCAAACCACTCCAGTATCTCTGCTTAGAAAACCCCAAATGGGGTCATGGAGAGTTGAATACAACTGAAAAACAACTGAATAACAACAAAAACTGGTCATTATTTAGAAAGTACATGAGGCTCTTATTACATTAGCGGATATCACATTAGTGAAGAATTTTGTTCAGTCATGCAGTACTCTTCATGACTCCATTTGGAGTTTTCTTAGGAAAGATACTGGAGTGGTTTGACATTTCTTTCTCTAGTTCACTTTCCAGATGAGTAAACTGAGGCGGACAGGGTAGTGACACGCCCAGGGTCACATAGCTAGTAAGTTTCTGAGGACAGATTTGAACTCTGGTCTTTCTGATTCCAAGCCCAGTGATCTATCAACTGCACCATCTAACTGCAAAGAATTATAGCTGAATCTAAAAGAAGATACCAGCCCCATAAAGCAATCAATAAGTATTTATTAGGCACCTACTGTGTATAACTGCTGGGGATATAATGGCAAAAATCAAATAGTCTGTCACACCCAAGCTCTGATGTTCTAATGTATCCTAATTCTGGAGAAACTACCATTCTCTAATTAAAGTTGTGTATTACAAGGACAAGATGATGTTCAGTCTTAAGAATGAATAGATGGATGGATGGATGGATGGATGGATGGATGGATGGATGGATGGGTGAGTGGATGGATGGATGGATGGATGGATGGATGGATGAAAAGTATTACTTTTAAGAGCTTATTATAGGGGCAGCTAGGTGGTTCAGTGAATAGAGCACTGGCCCTGGAGTCAGGAGGACCTGAGTTCAAATGTGGCCGCAGATACTAAACATTTACTAGCCATGTGACTTGGGCAACCCCAATTGCCCTGTCTTCCTCCCTGCAAAACCCCCAAAAAAGAATTTATTATGTGCCATAGTCTTCATGAAGTCTGGTTGCCCCGATTGCTAGTGCCCTCCTTCCCAAACTACCCTATTTTTAACTAATTTGTGTGTGTGTATATAATATATATATATATGTATATATATGTATTCACTTTATATTTATACCATATATTTTTCCATACTTGTCTCTCTCATTAGAATAGAACTTCCTTGTGAGTTGGGATTGTTTCATTCTCTGGAATTACTATATTCCAAATTCCTAGCATAATGTCCAACACATAATATGCATTTAATACATATATTTGGCCACTGATTGATAGCAGCCAAGCATGATGCTAGAAACTGAGGAGTCTATACAAGAATTGAGGTAGTTTCTGTGCTCAACAAGCTCACACTCTATGTGGAGACAACTTATAGAGGAGAATGAACATACAATTCCGTGTCCTCAATTCTACTCCTGATGATTAGTTTCAGGAGGATTTCCCCTACCCCTACGTGGATAATTAAATTAGCTCTGTAAGCCTTCAAGCACTATAAATACTATTGATGACAATAATGATGAAGATGATAATGATGATGAAGATACTGATGATGAAATGAAGATGATGAAGATGAAGAAGATGATGATGATGTAACCTGGGCTTTGCACATCGTATGGTGCCATTATTCTTTCCACCAACAAAGAGTCTTATGAAAATTTTCCAGGCTTGAAGCTCAGGCTAGGTTCATTTTATTCATTAGACCTTGGCCTAATGACGTGTGGAATAACCTGCATTATTTCTCATTTGCTTGAAGGGAGGGAGCAGTAGTGACTTGAGCTTCTGGATAATAACTGATCACATGACACCTCATAAACATGTTCTGTCTTCATCTTACATTACTTTAAACTCAAACTCTTTGAGAAATCATAGGTGCAGGTACTCTTCTTTGCAATGACAAAAAAAAAGGCTTTGCTTACCTGCACAGCCACATCAGAAAAATTTTCCCCTACTTCTTGGAGGATATCTCCCAGCCGGAAGATTGGACACTGAGGATTTTGAATCTTATGAAATGTACAAGTAATATTGAATCCTGGTAAAATGTTTCTTCTGCAAAAAAAGACTTCTATTTTTAGAAGAAGGAAAGCAAAACAATTTTTATTAAGACGTTGTGTTCACCTCATTATGCGGGAGCTGAGTCAGGAACTTAGAACACTTACGTGGTATAATTGTGGCCTGGGAAATCAATGTTGTTCTTAATGAGCACGGTGAAGTTTTCAGCACTAATTAGAAGAGCTGGCCTGGGAGGAAGAAATAGAATGAGTGGTAATGACCATGGCGCAGCTCCAAATCTCAAAATCTTTGACAATATCAAAGAAAGATTTATTTAAGCAATTCCTATCAGTAGGGTGCTATGACAGCTGAGAGAAAAAGGTTAACAAGATGGTCCCAGTCTTGTAAGGGAATCTGTCAAACACAGAAAGAAACATAGGACAAAAGAAACTTTTGGAAAATCCACAAGAGAAGTGCAAAACAAGAGGTTTATGACACTCTAAGATAAGAAGGGTCATTATGGACTGGCGGTGTGGGGCTGGTGAAGAGCTAGAATTGCCTCTGGATCATAGGGTTTAGAGCTGGAAGGGACCTCAGAAACCATCCCCTTCATTTTACAGATATAGGGTGGATGATACTTGGTTATATGAGGGTTGGCTGAACATTCCTGGTTCACTACAGAACGTCTTTTTCTTAAATTCTTCTAAAGTCAGTCCTCAATGTTTTTCCCCCTCTCTCACCACTGAATTCTAAAGATACTGATCTCTAACTTGCTTGCTTATAGACCAGCTGTAGTAAAGGGATATGTTCCCAGAGGTAGAATGGGCCATGGAATCCAACTCTCTCATCTTGCAAATGAGGAAACTGAGGTTTAAAAAGGTTTAATGACTTACCCAGGGTCACATGGCTACTACATGTCAAGCAGGATTTGAATCTGGGCCTTCCTGATTCTAAGTCTAGTGTTTTATCTATTACACCCCAATGGCTCTACCCTCCCTGGTCTCTACCTTTTGTGTTAAGCAGATTCTGGGGAGAGATTAACTGTGTCTCATATAAGTCTAGGTTATATGTTAGCTGCCTACCTGCTGCCACAGCTTCACTTGATCCCTCAAAAATCAGGCAAAGCCTTAGGTTCCATTTTGTTACTGCAGGAACAGATTCAAGTGACTAGTTGATCCATCTATTCAATCATTTGTTTGTTTAACAAACCGATTAAATACCTGCTGTGCACTGAGTAGAATCAGAGAATCCCCAGAGTTGGGAGGGACCATCTACAACAACCTATATTTTACAGTTCACCTTTGTTAAGATACTGGGGAAGGCAGAAACAGATGAGACTGCTTACTTACCGAGGAGCTTCCCTTTCTGGTTCTACAGGGCACCAGGCAGAGACCTCACAGGTCTTTCGGGTTGCATTATACTGCACACACTTTCCTGTCTGAATCCCTGTGGAAATCATATTCTTAGAGATGCAAAGGACTTCTTAAATATCCTGCAACCCAACTCTCCTGCCTCAAACTGAGACACGAATAAACCATTCAGGAAATCATCTCTCTAGATTCCCCATTAAGCCCAAACGGAAACTTACATTGTCTAACCCAAGGAACACCCAAAAAGCTCTTTTTCATGGAGCAGTACAAGCATCAAAAGGATGAAAGTGTGTCTTGGCTCTCCTCCTACCTGGCTGCCCCATTCTATTCTGTCTACTTTGCTAGACCATCATTCCACATCCCATATGGATATACTCATGGGTATACTCAAAGGCTCTTGTCCCATGTCCTTCTCTCTATACCCCGTCTTTCATGATCTCACCCGTTCCCATGAGTTCAATGGCCATCTCTATCCAGATAACTCCAAAGCTATACAGACAACCCTAGACTCCTTCCTGAGCTGTGGTCCTATATCACCAAATGTCTATTGAGCATTCCCACCTGGAGGTTCCATAGGCAAATAAAAGACAACTTGTGCTAAATAGGACTCATTATCATTATCTACACACACACACACACACACACACACACACACACACACACATCCCTAAACTTGGCACTTTCCAAATTTCTTTTGGCACTATCATCCTTCCATTCAAACAGGAGAAGCATTGTCCCAACAAATATGAAGAAAACCACCATTGATCAATGTCAAGAAAATCTGGGGGTGTGGGGGGGTGGAGTCAAGATGGTGGCATAGAAGCAGGAAAACTCTACAGCTCCCCCCATAACCACCTCAAATATCTATAAAATATGACTCTAAACAAATTTGAGAGCTCCAGAACCCACTAAATTACAGAAAAATACATCTCCCGCTGAAGGCAGCCCAACAGGCAGACAGGAAGGGCTCATCACAGAGCGCTGGGAGTCAAAACCAGCCAGGCCTGAAACTGTGGCTTGGCCCCAGGGCAGCCAGGATGAGCTGTGGCTGGAGTACTCAGGAGAGATCACCAGCAGCTGTGGCAGTTTCAGAATTATCAAACCATAAGAACCAAGGACAGAGAGAAAGGCCAGTGGAACTCAGCTAAATTTGGGGGACAGAAGTGGTCTGGCCAATTGCCTCCAGGGCAAGAAAGCAGCAGCAGAAGCAGCCCTGCACCCACCTCTCTGTGGCTGCTACAGAGCTAGGCCTGCAGATGGCAGGGGGGCCAAGTGATCATTCAGAGGCTAAGTGTTCTTGCCTTAACCTGCCTGGATTGGAATCGTAGACTTGGGTGGTGGTCCTGAGGTATGTGACCAGTGAGCCAAAGCTGGTGGGGGCTGCAGAGACAGCAGCCTCCTAATAGCTCCAGCAGCTGTGAAAATCCCAGCAATTTGGGACAAAACTTTCCCCTTGGGAAGCAGAGATCTACTGTGGCTCAAAAATCAAGTTGACTGGCAACAAGAGCAGGCAAAGGAAGCAAACCAAGCTCAGCAATCCCACTTTAGATTCCTTTTTTGGGGACAAAAAGGATCAAAGCATGGAGTGGGAGAAAGACAACAGTCAGATCTCCCACACCAAAAGCTTCCAAGAAAAATGTAAACTGATTATAAGCCATAGAGGAGCTTAAGAAGGATTTTGAAAACCAAATAAGAGAAGTGGAGGAAAAAAATGGGAAGAGAAATGAGAATCATGAAAAGAGAGTCAACAACCTGACTGAAGAAAATAACACCTTAAAAAAAGATGAACTCAAATGGCAAAAGAGGCCCAAAAAAAAACCAATGAGGAGAAGAATGCCTTAAAAAGTTGAATTTGTCAAATGGAAAAAGAATCTCAAAAGTTCACCGAAGAGAATAATTCCTTCAGAATTAGAGTGGAGCAAATGGAAGCAAATGACTTTATAAGAAATCAAGATACTATTAAATAGATCCAAACAAATGAAAAAATAGAAGGCAATGTGAAATATCTCATTGAAAAACCACTGACCTGGAAAATAGATCCAGAAGAGACCATTTTAAAAATTATTGGACTACCTAAAAGCTATGATCAGAAAAAGAACCTAGAAATTATCCTTCAAGAAATTCTCAAGGAAAATTGCCCTGATATTTTAGAACCAGAGGGCAAAATAGAACTTGAAAGAATTCACCAATTGCCTCTGGGAAAAAATCCCTAAAAGAAAACTCCTAGGAATGTTATAGCCATGTTCCAGAGTTCCCAGATCAAGGAGAAAATATTACAAATTGCCAACAAGAAACAATTTGAATATTGTGGAAACACAATCAGGATAACCCAGGATCTGGCAGCTTCTACACTGAGGGATCAAAGAGCCTGGAAAATGTTATTCTGGAGGTCAAGGGAGCTAGGATTAAAACCAAGAATCACCTACCCAGCAAAATTGAGTATAATGTTTCAGGGGAAAATATGGTCATTCAATGAGGCGGAGGACTTTCAAGCATTCTTGCTGAAAAAAAAACAGAACTGACTAGACAATTTGACACTGAAATACAAGAAGCATGAGAAGGTAAACATGGAAAAGAAATCATAAGGAACTTATCAGAATTGAGCTATTTACATGCCAACATGGAAAAATGATAATTGTAACTTATGAAACTTTTCGCAGTATGAGAATAGGTGAAGGGAATATATAAATGTGTGTAGATATAGATATAGATATAGATATAGATATAGATATAGATATAGATATATACACATACACATATGTCTATATAGGAGGGTATACATGTGTACAAATACATATCTGAATGTGTGTATATGTATATATAGACAGAGGGCACAGGATCAATTGAATAGGAAGGGATGATATTTTTAAAGGTGAAACTGAGAGGTAGGAGAGGAATAGAATAAGAGGAGACAGGAAGACAAAATGGGGTTAATCATCTCATATAGAAGAGGTAAGAGATAACTGTTACAATGGAGGGGAAGAGCAGGAAGACAAAAAGGAAAAGGTCAACCTTACTCTCACTGAATTTGGCTTAAGGAAGGAATGACATAAACTCTAAACTGGGTATCTTGCCTTGCAAGAGAGTAGGGGGAATGGGGATGAGAGGGGGG
>JAQQSW010005365.1:0-14210 GCA_028646575.1 Pseudocheirus occidentalis | reverse complement strand
TCCATATAGGAGGCTATATATGCGTATGAATACATATCTGAGCATGTCTGTATATGTGTATATAGAGGGTATAGGATGAATTAAATGTGAAGGGATGAAATTCTGAGGTGGGAGGGGACTAGAATGAGAGGAGACAATGAGAGACAAAATGGGATTAATCATCCCATAGAGAAGAGGCAAGGGATAACTATTGCAATTTTGCTTTCAATTACTCTCACTGATTTTGGCTTAGGGAAGAAATGGCATAAACTCTAGACTGGGTGGCATGCCACACAGGAGAATGCGGGGCATGGGGATGAAAGGCGGGATGATGGAGGGGAGGGCAGGGTCTAGGGGAGGGATACTGGAAGCACACACTTCAGTAAACGGACAAGGACAGGGTAGAGAACGGAACAAGAGGGGGGGAGGGATAGGAAGGAGAGACAGACAATCACTGTCACGGTGTGAAGATGTCCTGTATAATCACACATCCATAGCCTGTATTGAACTGAGTGTCCTTCCAGTGGGGATGGGTGACAGGGGAGGAATCGAAAGAATCTAGAATTTAAAGTTCTGCAATACCTGCAACTGGGAATTAAGATATGTGGGGGCTGGGATAGGGAGACCCTCCCTGCCATGCCAGAAAATAAGAGAGAAGAGCAGGGGAGGGGCTTTACAGTGGGATTGCTGTTTTAGGGTTGGGGTAGGGGCAAGACAGGGAGAAAATGTATAATTCAAAAATGTAATGAAAATGAATAATGTAAACAAGAAAACAAATAAAAACTAAAGTAAAAAAAAGAAAGTAAATGGATAAGTAATTATAGGCATTTTCTTGGTTGCATTTTTGAGGTAATAATTAGGTCTGTGATTTTTCTCCCTGATATTTTATATTCTCCCCTCTTTAAAATATTAAATCATTCAATGCCCTCACAATATTGATGTCTCCAACACAGAACTCCTCTGCACAAACTTTGTTTAAACCTACCGTTCTACCCATCTTTTAAAAAAAATCCTACATGCTCAAGTAGTATATTGAGAAGCTTGATGTTAGCATCCAAATGTAGTAGTTTCAGTGCCATTGAGGAAAGGGCATTGGCAAGGTAAGGGAGTATAACTTCATGTTATAGAAGTTTTAGGGGTTTTCCCCCCAATAATCATCAACTACTTGTCATTCCAGTTTCATCTTTAAATTCCCTCTGCATGATCAGGCTCAGTTGAGTCTCTTATCAAATGTTCTATACACCTATCTTTTGTTCCATTACTTCTCAGTGATTCATAAAGTGAAATCACTCATAAACCTCTACCATCATCTACCTGAGAGTTTTAAAAATTACTTTGTATTCTAAACTGATCCTCCCCCTTGATTGGCCTATCTTTTTACACAGTAAGTTAAGGCAGTTTGTAGGTTCTTCTAGCCTCTTCCTCATGGTGACTGATTTACATTAGTTAAGATTCCTTAGGAAATAATAATATCCGATTTCATTGTCTTCTCTTTAATCAATCTCCCCCTCTCCCCATCTTTTATCAACAGCTTCTTTAAAGGGGTCAGATTGGATTTATCTCATTTGTTTACCTCATATTCTATTGGTATTGATTTCGATCTTCTAGCAAGTTAATGATCTGATTATTCATAGATAGCTGATTCAGAACTGAGCCTCTCATCCTTAAGTAGTTATAACTTCTGTTAAAATATCACAATTTTTGTGGTGATTTTGTTTGGAACTCACCATGTTCAGTGTTTCCCAACTCTTGTTGAGAAAAATATTGATAAATAGTCATGAGGTATCTGTATAAGCAATTAGGTGATAAAATGGATACTTGACCACACTTAGACTCAGGAAAACCTAAGTTCAAATCCTGCCTCAGATACTTAGTAAGTGCTGTGTCCATGAACAAGTTATTTAACCTTTCTCAGTCTCAGTTCCCTCAACTGTAAAATCAGAATGATAATAGAATTTATCTCCTTAGTTGTTGTGAAGATCAAATAAGATAACATATCTTCCAATATCATCCTTTCTGTCTACCTTTCATATTGAAGCCACTAATTACTAAGGAATAAATGCTAATTTATAGAGTATTCTATATCTGTATAGAATTTTTTCTCTATAAACCTTCTGCATTCTCTTTACCCATGCGTTAACTTTAATTATGTACATGGTAAACATTGTGCAAATGTTTATCATGAGTACTGCAATACAAGATGACCAAGTATCTCATGAAATATTATTTCCTTTTGCTTTTGAGTACATGATAAATAAACTCCTTAATTTGCTCTCTAGAGAGGACCTGTAAAACATTCTTTTTATAAGTTACAACTTATTTTTTTAGAGGGGGAGAAGAGAAGGGAGTATCTAATTTTATTTAAAGTGATGTCTTAATGTTATAATTCATTTTTCCATAGTATGCCTAATTGGTCAGTGGACAAAGATTTCACACGCAGAGTGGTGACTGTTGGGTAAATCTTGATAGACCTAGAACCCTGTGCTTCCTCATCCTCTCCCCCATGAACCATTTTGCTTCTCTCACTGAAGACTGAGGACCATTTTGCATTTTTCTTTGTTTCATGGGTTTCCAATTCTTTTCCAAAGAATATGAAGAGTCTGGAGCCTATTTTGCTGTCGATGGGCATCTCTGTATTTAGGTGGGCTGGTCCTTAAAAAACAGAGTCTCTTGTTGCAACCATATTAAAAATCTTTGTAATGTGGGATGTATGGAGTGTTCAAGAAGGACTAACATCTCTGGGGTTAGAGCTTACCTAGCTTTATCCAGGGATCCTCTTCCACCTTTGGTATCTTCCTGGTACTCAACACTTACTCACTAGATGGGCACAACTAGGTTGAAGGCAACTGATGAGCCTCAAACCCATCAATGATAGTTAGAGGGGTATATACACCAAGCATATGAAGATTTCCCCTGGTGGAGTGCACTGGTGAGAACAATTTGTTCTAAGGGCCAGGAAGGTGACTGTAGCAGGTGATTTGAAGTGCTTAAAGGTTGGTCAGACACTGAAGACACCAAGGTCATTCACTGCATCCTGGGCCATGACCAGTTGTCTTGACTTTTGTCTTGCCACTGGAAGAGAGTGAAGCTGACTGTGCAACTTTGCCTCACTTAAATCCTATTCACATGCAAATCAGTTCTTTTCTTTGAAAACAAAGGACCAACAAAAAGTACAGCTGAACCTGCCAAAATTTGTCTTCCAATGTCATGACCTTCAAGAGCCCAGGGGCACTTCTATACCACAATGAGGCATCAGAATAGGGCTCTGCACATTTTTGGTTAAATGAATGAAGCCCACAGGACCTATTTTTAAATAATTATGATTCCTTCACTTAGGATTCCTCAAGAAGGGCTGCTGGCCTTCCAACCTCAATTCTGTCAATTCAAAAGGACTAGTGATGGTGCAGGCTACTTACCTTATGACAAAGAAGGCATGCATGGACTCCAGGTACAGATTTTTTTGGGACGTTGGCCATAGTGGAAATTTGTTTTGCTTGATTGCTCATATTAGTTACAAAGGTTTTATTTTACCCCTTTTTTTCTCCAAAAAGAGGAGGAAGATAGGAGAGAAGAAGTATAAATACTTGTTATTAAAAAAATTAAATGAGCCCACTTATATCTTTCACATTGCCTAGGACAGTGATGAACACATAGTAGTCATTCAAGAAATAACTGTTTCTTCTTGCTTAATCAACTGTAAATACTGACCAAGTTTAGATCCTTGGAGTTAAATGAAACCATTGTGGAAATTTATATACATTTTCATTTACTAATGACCATGAATAGCCTTAATTAAATATATAATCAGGCTTGACACAAGCAGTGAAAACAAAATCATAATTCATGTTTGGTAATTGTTCATTCCTACTACAGAGATTTCCTAGTATTAATTTCAATCATGACAGGTGTCATCTATTCACCTACATGCAGTTCCACAGAAAAGTGATCTTTTTGACATATGCTTTTCAAATATAGATTGCCTCCAAGGCAGGTTTCCCATACATGCTCCTATACTTCCTGTATTCTGTGTTGATGCATAATAATGCATTCTGTAAAATAATCTGTTCTCCATTTATTTATAACAATTCCACTCCATGTCTTTGTCTACATACCATAGTCATTAAAACAGCTTTTGTGATATTTCTCCTTTTTTCAGGATAAAACATTAAAGAACATTGTGATTCAGTATTCTTGGAATAAACAAGAAGCAAGTAAATAATTTACATTGTTGGGATTTCTTTATCTGAGGCTCCTAGCACTTTGGTTCATGACTGACCACAGGAACCATTTTTTCAGTGCAGCAATAGGAAGGCATGGCTATGGCAAGTGTTTCTTGATTTCATACTCACCTGCAGTGAAAAGTTGTTTGAAAATACAAAAGTGAAAAGCAATCTTGAGAAGAGGTAAATATGAACTAAAGAAGTATAGAGTTTCTGTAAAAGGAAGAAGAAAAAGCTCAAGCAGAGAAGAACTAAATTTTAGAAAGCATGATTTCAGTAACCTGAGAAATCTGTTTTTACTGATGCTGCTTAATATTTAAATATACTTAACTTTGGAAATTTACATGTTACACATACTGATATGAAGTGATTTTCCAATTATCTGACTATTCTGATCAGTGTGAACATCTAAACCAGATAATTCAAGGCCTAAAATATACTTGAGGACCTGAATTATACATCTTGACTCTATATTAATCAAGTGAGTCAAATTATTACTAAATGTTCATTTCATTTTGGACTATAGACTGTGAGTTCCTTGAGAGAAGGGATTGCTTTTTTTCTTTGCCTTTTATCCTTTTTATATTCCCAGGGCTTAGTATAGTACCTGGCAAACTATAGGAGCTTAATGGATGCTATATGACAGACTGACTGTGTAGATACAACCAAACTGCATAGTTCATCTCATCTATTACCCAGTTTGTGAATTTATATGTAAACATCTTGGATCATGGATTTTATTGCTGGTTCCTTCTTTGAATTGTGTCTTCTGTGAGGTACTGGAGATTTTTCCTTTTATTTTCATGCTACATTGTAGCCATTCTCTATGGTATGTAGATTCCCTTTCCTTTCTTTCCAATTTAAAGCCCTTTTGACTTTACTTGCATTAGATTTTACACATAGTATAAATATATAGAATAAATTAATTATATTAATAAATATACCAGTAAAAATATAAGATACACACACATACACACAGACTATGGATTGGCTAAAATTAGAAATCACAAGCAATCAAGGACACAGTGTACATACTAAGCAAAGAGATGTGGAAAGAAGATTAGAGGGAAATGGGATTTTCATATTTGCATATAAGGGGGAAGGATATGGTGCTAGAGCCAAGAAAATAATAAATCATAGTGACTATTCCTTTATTTCCAAAGGAAATAACTGGATTTTCTTATAGTCTATATTAAATATGCT
This sequence comes from Pseudocheirus occidentalis, assembly GCA_028646575.1. NCBI lineage: Eukaryota > Metazoa > Chordata > Mammalia > Diprotodontia > Pseudocheiridae > Pseudocheirus > Pseudocheirus occidentalis. The sequence goes on along the minus strand of JAQQSW010005365.1, from coordinate 8,808 downwards.
AAGGACTTCTATTTTGGGTGAGAGTCATCAATTAAATAAGCATTAGGCTGAAGTTCAAAATATTTATGTTTGTATATAAGAATGCGCTCAAACCTAACAAAGTAATATATTATTCTCATGATTATTCTTCTGCTCTCAGGGCAAGATTTACTGATTGTTGAGGGACAGGTATGACAGAGTGCATCGGTGCTTAAATTATATCTTCTATACAACAGAGGGGTGCAACATTGCTATATCCTAATAGCTTTATTATATTTGGATCACTGTTTTAGAGCTGGAAGGGAAGTTGGAGATCATTGACTCTTATTCCATTTTACAGATGATGACACTAAGACTCAGAGAGGTGAAGTAATGTGCACAAGAGCTGGCAAGCAAAGTCCTTTGATACCAGACCCAAGGCTCTGCCCATTACACATTAAACATTGAGTATTCAATGACGGCACATTAAATCGTGTCACTTGTAAATAGGAAAAGAGAATCACTTGCCAAGGGGTGGAAAAGATGGGCAAACATACAGGGCAACATATAATATTTTTGAAGAACACATGGGTCCCCAGGAAGTTTCATGGAACCACTGTGTCTGCATTAGGTCTCCTCACATTACCAATGTCATTCAATTTTAGGCAAACCCAGCTTCCCCCTAGATCAGCAGTTCTCAACCTGTGTTTTTTGTTCAATTTAAATACATCCTGCATATCATATATTTACATTAGGATTCATAACAGTAGCAAAATTACAGTTATGAAGTAGCAACAAAAATAATTTTATGGTTGGGGGTCACCACAAAATGAGGAACTGTATTAAAGGGTTGCAGCATTAGGAAGGTTGAGAACAACTGCCCTAGATTAACCTCATACTTAGAAATATAAACCTCTTTAACCCTTTGGGCTAGCTTGACAAGGTTTCTTTTTTTCTTTCATGCTTTTTTTTTTACTGACTTGACTAGTCAAATAACTTCAGAGAGGCAGCAACACACAATCTTTCTTCACAAGGTAAGTGAAGAAAAGAGTGAAGAATAAGATAATTTTATTTTAGACCAAGAAAGACTTCAACTTGAAATATTTAGCTAAAAAGAGGAAAAGAGGAATCTCGTTTGCCTGACACCTTTTCTCTGATGGACCTGTGAGTTCATAGGTATAAGGCATACCTAATGAAGAACTTTCATGAATGTCAGTTGGCACCTCTTCTACAATTTATATTCTTTAAGAGTTGTTTGAGGGGACTAAGAGTCACACAGCCACTATGTGACAGAAATGGGATTGGAACCCAGGATTTTCTGACCATAGGGAACTGTAAGGACAGCTTTCTACCCATATGCTATTCAGCCCTTCTCTGTCAGAATTATCCAGTTAACATTTCTTTGGTTTTTCAAAAGCTATTTGATACTGTGCTATAAGAAAAGTGTTATCTGAGGGAAAAGGTTAGAGAAGTCATGACACAATTCAGAGCTGATCTTGGTATATATACTTTTATGTCTAAAAATGAAATAAGGGATTTAAAAGACATCCAACATATAATGGTCATCAACAAATCAGCACACCAGCATACCAGGAACATGCAATACCTTAGGTATTTAATATACAAGGAGTGTACTTGAGTCATTTCTTATAGTACTTGTTGAAAAATAACAAGTCATCTCTCTTCTCTCTGATTGGCCCCTGGATAGTGATGTCAATCAGGCCTCATTGAGTAGTTAAATATGCTTTCCAACCCTTCCCTTTCATGTGCCATTTTTCATCTTAAGTGAAATCAGCAAACAAGCATCTGAAAAACAAACCTTCGAATTCTTTTATGTTAAATGACTTTTTCAGTCTTCCCATCCTTCAGTCACAAGATTTAGAGATGGAAAAGACCTTATAGATCAACTAGGCTAAATCCCTCATTTTATAGATGTGGAATCTGAAGCCCACAGGGACCACGTGATATTCCCAAGGTCATGCAGCCAGGAAGCATCAGACTCTACCCACTGTCCTTTCTACCTGACCCATCAATGTGTTGTGCTAAAATGGGAAGTTTATATTTTAATAGAAGTTCAGATGAGTTCTTCATTTAATGCAGTGCCTTATTATAAGCACTTGCCTAATGTTTGTTGGATAGTTGGCTGAGAATACAGATGGATAATTGAATTTATCCTCATCACATCATCTTTAAGACCAACCCTTCCTTTGCATTCTGTACCACCTGCATCTCCCCTGTGAATGAATCTTTGAAAGGTGATAAGAATCTGTCCCCCAATTCTGATTAGCTAGCAGGTAAGCAATATGAAAACTGATTTAAAGTCTCTAGCACTGGAGATGTCAAAACAGACGTTCCTTTCCTACAGCATGACAGCACTGGGCCCCGAGATGTCAAACATAATTAAAAATTTTATTTTCAAATGTACTCTGCAGTTTATACATACTGAAAATGTGTCTTACCTCTTGAACTTGTAGACTGCTGTGCTTTGCAAAATGGGAGATGCTTTATTTTAAGTTTAGGCTCCATTTGGGAGGGAAATCATTTCATCAATCAGTACCCAGAGGTTTTTCTTCAGGATCTGGTATGAAAAGACTGGCATTTCATTAAAATGTGCTGACAAGTGACAAGGGTAGTTCTTCCTGGGATGCTTTCACTTATCCTTCTACCAATGTAGTTCAAGATTCTTCCCAGTAGATTAGCCAAATTAGTGAATAATTAAGCTTTCTGGTGCTATCATTTATTTCTTTGCTGATATTGATCACTTTCATCCTTAAAAAAAATAGAAAAGAAAGAACAATTGTATCATTCTTGGTTGTATTTATTCATTTATTAGATTTCTTTTGAAAGTGCTCCCTTGGTAACAAGGATAATAAAATTCCATAACTGTACCTATAATTCTTCATTGTGTTTAGATAAAAGGATTGAAAAATGGTGGGGGGAGGGTTCTCAGATATCTCACAGATCAATAGGTAAGGAACACTTTGGAAGGGGTAGCAGGAGGTAGGGATCTTGCATAGGAAATGCCCTACCTCCATTTATCAGAAATGTACATCTGAGAAACAAAGCACCCAGGGGGCTTAAGGAAATATAAGCTATAGTTGCAATACAATAGCCATCATCCAAAATTAGCGCTGTCTCTCTGTCTCTGTCTCTGTCTCTCTGTCTCTGTCTCTGTCTCTCTCTGTCTCTCTCTGTCTCTCTGTCCCCTACTTGTTTCTAATACCCTCATTGAAAGAAAATCCATATTCTCCTAGAGTAGTCAAATTGAACTAGTTGCTAGAAAGTCAATTGGATCAAACAAATTTCCATAAATTATAAATTATATTAATTATTAATAGAGATCCATAGTACTCTGGGGACTCTTGTTAGAGGAACTAGTTAACCCAAATTAACTTCAAATCAGTACTTCAAAGAGTGTAAGGTGGTGTATGATTTAAGGCAATGTGACTAAGTGAAGAATTTCAGGTATCATTGGGGAGGTATTTGGAGGCAAGAGAGCCTTTATAGGTCAATCAGTCAATAAGCATTTAAGTATTTAAGTGCCCATAAAGGGCTAAGGACTAGGGATAAAAAAAAATGCAAAACATAATCCCTGTCCTCAAGAAGCTCACAATCCAATGGGGGAGATAACAAGGAAACAAATATGTGCAAACAGGTACTTTCAAAGAAAGAACTGGTTATGGGATAAATGTGGGAATAAAGGGAGAAGAATGAATTAAAGATCATTCTGAGGTCTTAAACTGTGAAAACTGGAAGAAAGATGGTGCCATTGTCAGGAATAGGAAAATCAGAAACGGGAATTTGATTTTTAGCAGAAAATTATGACTTCAGCAGAGTCACAGAAACAATATATACAATGATTACAACAATGTAATCAAAAGAACAACCACAAGAAATTATTAAAATGAACACTGGAAAACTACAAAGAACAAGCACAGTTTCAAAGAAGAGATATTGAAAGATTCTGGCACCCAACCCTTTGCACAGGGGAGAGGTCCACGAGTGTGAGGCACTGTATATGTTTTCAAACTTTTGCCATATGTTGATCAGTTTGGAAATTTTTTTCTCTACTTTTTCTTTTTTGTCTTTAAAAATAATATTTGTTATATGGAGCAATTCTCTGATAGAGGAAAAGGGAAGGATACTGGGGAAATGTTTGGTGATGTTAAAAATGATCAATAAAAATTATTTTTCAAAAAGAAAATGATAACTTCAGTTTATAATCAGGCTGGTAGAGTAGAAAGAATATTTATTTGGAAGAGAGACAATCTGGGTTCTGCTTCTTGATACCTCTGTAATCAGAGGCCCCTTACACTATCTGAATTTCAGTGACTTCATGTATAATATGGAGATAATAACATGTGCACCACCTAACTCATAGGCCTGCTGTAAGGATCAAATAATATATGTAAAAATAATTTATGAACCTTTAAGCTTTCTCTGTCAACTATAATTATTGTTTTATTATATATTTTGGTTTTATGGAAGGGTATCCAAGTGAAAACTTCCTACAGATAATGGAAAGAGGCCAGGGCTGATCTGAAGCTATAATCTTTCTCTCAGTAGAGTAAGAGAAGGGAACTAATTGCCCATTATTTATTACTGTATATAGAATGCATTTTTTTCCTACTATGAACCTGAACTCTAGAAAAACCTTCCCTTGGTAAGTGTTCAGTATTATTAATTTGAAGGCTAAGAGAATTGAGCAGATTTGAGAGATGGGCTAGGTAAAATGAGAAATGTTCACTGATCCCAGTGAAGGAGGTCTTTTATTCTACTTCTACTAACATAAGCTTTAAGTCAGATGCTCCAGAAATAGGAATTTTGTGGAAGATTCAACTAGGGTTAGGTATCTTTAAACAAGAAGGAGATTGGAATGTCCTGGGGAATGCTTCAATGGATAGCATGAGAAGGGGATGTTCTTGCCTACTGGTACTAGGATAAATACCATAGACACTTCTCATAGACTCTGGGGCCAAGGAGAACAATTCTAATCTTTTTTCTACATAAAATACCTTTGATTACTTGACAGCTATCATGTACCATTTAAATCTTCTCATCTCCAGGCTAGTTATGCCTAATTCCTTTGCCCAGTCCTATAGCCTAATCTCTAAACCTTTCACCATCCTTCTCTGGATACACTCCAATTTATCATCATCCTTCCTAATATATCTAAAGATACAAATATAGGGGCAGCTAGGTGGCACAGTGAATAGAGCACCAATCCTGGAGTCAGGAGGACATGAGTTCAAATTGAGCCTCAGACATTTGACACACTTACTAGTTGTGTGACCTTCAGCAAGTCACTTAACCCCAATTGTCTTGCCTTCCCCCCTCCAAAAAAAAGATACAAATATGGATACACAAGGAACTCGTCAATAAATTTAATTTTTAAAAAGACATGTAGGAAAGACAGAAACAAGAGCAAGCAGCTGAGGATGAATACAAAAGGGAGCACTGTCCTTTAAGAACAATATCAAGAATACTAAACCTTAGAATGAGCTGTTGGCTTGTGACAAATGCTAAGGACAAACATTTTTTAAAGGTTTTTAAAAATTTGTTTTAGATTTTTTACAATAAGAGAAAGAACAAAATAGGGCCAAGGTGGCTAAATACAGGTAGCGTCCCAGCTGAACTCTCCCAACATCCCCTCCAAACAACCTGAAAATAACAACTCAAACCAAATTTTAGAACAGCAGAGACAACAAAAAATTAGAGTGAGATATTTTTTTTTCTACTCTAAGACAGCTTGGGAGATTGCCAAGAGAGGTCCATGACACTGTGGTGGGAGCCAACCTGGAGCACAACAGCAAGACCAGCAGCAAGCCTTAGAGTGACTGTGACAATGGCAGCAGCAGAAGCTTGGGGAGATCTCAGTCCAGACATGGTAAGAGGGTTAGACAACTGGTCAGAAATGGATTATAGGGAGGCCTTTGCTGGCACTGGCTGTGATTGGCACTGGCTGGCAAATCTATTAACTATATACTTCTAGGTTACAGGTAAATTTGTTCTGAAAAACAGAAATTAGAAGAGTAATCGTAAGGGATTGAATAAGGTTTAACTGTTTATATTCCTATATGGGAAGAGAGTACATATAACTCCTAAGAACTTCATCACTATTAGGGCAGTTAGAAGGAGTCTACGTAAACAGAGGGTATGAGTGTGAGTCTGTTACATTTGAATGATCTCAAAAGGGTGGGGGGAGTAAGAAATAAGGATAATGCATTAGGAAAAGGGGGAAGGCAGAGATAGAATGGGGGAAATTTTCTCACGTAGAAGGGGCACACAAGGAAGAGCTTTTAGAGTAGAAGGAGAAATGGGGAGCAAGGCCTTGAGGATAAGAAGACATAAACAAAAGAGGCCCTGACCACAAGGAGCTCACATTTGAGAGGAAAATAGCATATACACAGAGGAGTATAAAAACGTAGAGTAGATGACTTGTTTCAGCTGAAAGAGAGGGATAGGACTAAATCCTTCCATGTGCGTTGTTTCTTCCATTAAAATGCTTACTCTCTGAGAGTGGCATCTGTCTTACTTTACTTAGCACGATGCTGTACACAAAGTAAGCACTTAATAAATGCTTTATTCATTCATTCTTTCATTCAGGTAAGACATTAATATTTGGGAAGATCATTATTTGTCTGCTCTCCTGTTCCTATTCTAACTTCAGATGCCTCATCCTACTGCTTCAGTTTCCTCTATTCCCTATTCACCCCACTTTGATTCTAACAGGCTAGTAAATTTGCTTCAGAAAAATTGAGTAGGACAGAGAAAAATGGGAGAGAGCTGAGCTAGCACATCCAGGGCTCAGCAAAATTAAGATCTCCCTGATGGTAAACGAGATGACTACCAGGTCAGTACAAGTGAAAGGAAGGCTGTTTCTCATCCAGAGTGCAAGGGGCAAGGGTAGGACTTCAAATCATTCATAGCCATTGAGAAAGACAGTGAGAGAGACAACTACAAGCCAAAGAAAGAATGAATCTCAGAACCTTTAAAGGGTCCTTGGAGGACAGAAATTAGAAGCATTTCTCACAAGTTGAGCTCAGGTTAAAAGCAGAGTTTAGAAGAACAGAGCTAATATGTCAGAGTGTCAGAGGAGAACAGTGAGCTCCCAACAGCCCAGAAGAAAACCCTCCCCGAAGCAAATTGAGAAAATTCACCAGACCAAATCCTAATGGGGAAATCCAAGAGAAAGGGCATGGTCACTCATTTTCCAGCCTAAGCTGTGGACACGGAGGAGCACAAGGTCTGGCCAAGAGAGCACCATGAGCTGAGCACTCCAGTGCAGGGAGAGACTTTATTCCAGGGCAAAACAACAACAGTTTTGTACAGGGAGCAGGTTCCAAGCTTTGTTGCCCACAATTCAGTTCTGGGTCACAGATCCCATTCTAACTGATAGGGGAACTATGTTCAGAGGTGGCATTTCAGACTGAAGGGTCATATTGAGCCCTAACCTAGGTACTGATCTAGGAAGATATTCAGACACAAGTAGCAACAGTGTGAATCAGAGCTCAGGAACAGAGGGGAGTGTAAACTCTACCTTCTAATTCAATTTGAAACCTGAAGAAGAATAATCAGGGCAACAATACCAGACCAAAGAGGAACCTACGATTCTGTCACTCATAACCATCAGAGTTTCCCAAATAGTTAATTAGTTAATAAGTCCATTAACAGTCTACTGTTGTTTAAACCCAAACTCAGGTCAGAACTTTAGAGAGCTCAGACCAGTGTGGTGGTAATCAGACTTTGCTCTAGATCAGAGCACTTTAGGAATGTTGAAAACTCACAGGGACTGGATGATAAAATATAATATTCAAGAAAGCAGCAACAGGAGCAGTCCAGATATTCCATCCAGAAGTGTATAGATCCTGCACCTAACATAAAATCTAAAGCCAGAGAGTAGATTAGAAGAATGAACAAACAAAATATCCTATCCAAAAAAATTATTATGGTGACAAGATCATTCAAAACACAAACCCAGAAAAAGATAAAATATCTACAAGTAAAACCTCAATAAAAAACACAACCTAGACAGAATTCAAGTTGAACTTCTAGAAAAAATGAAGCATACATTTTTTAAAAAAGAGTTTTAAAATAAAATGAAGGTACTTGATAAAAAATAGAAAAGGAATTAGAGCTATCAAAAACAGAATTAGTAAAAAAAAAAAAAATAACAGCTTAACACAAGAAGTAGAAAACCTTGCCCAAGCAATAAACTCCTTGAAAATTATACTGGACCAAAGGAATGCCAACAACTCTATGAGAATATAAGAAATTTTTTTAAAGATGGAAAACTTGGAGAAAATGAGAGGTGTCTTTAAAGCAAAAACAACTGACCTAGGAAATGATCAAGGAGAAAAAAAAATTAACAATCATTGGGCTAGCTGAAAGCCATGACCAAGAAAGAGCCCAGATATCACTTTTCAAGAAATCTTAAAAGAAAACTGCCTTCAGAAGAAGGCAGATTGCATAGACCCAAAGGGAAAAGTAGAAATAGAAATAATCTGTCAGGGGGGCGGAGCCAAGATGGTGGCGTAGAAGCAGCAAAGCACCGCAGCTCCCACACAAACACACTAAAAAACTCATAAAATGGGACGCTAAACAGATTTTCAAGCTCCAAAACTCTCCACAAGACAGAAAGCACTACAGGCAGCACAGCAGGCGGGGCTCTTCGCAGCAGTCTGGGACCCACGGTTGAAACCCCGGTTGGCTCAGGCCCTGGGGCATCGGGCGGGGAACCACGGCTGCAGGAGAGCAGATCGGCTGCACTGGAGGCACAGTTACCACATTTATCAGGCCAGAAGAAAAAAAGGCTAAGAGAAAGGTCAGTGGATTTTGCTAACTGGGGAG
>JAQQSW010005364.1:0-14210 GCA_028646575.1 Pseudocheirus occidentalis | reverse complement strand
TATGGTCATTCAGTGAGGTAGAGGACTTTCAAGCATTCTTGATGAAAAAACCAGAACTGAACAGAAAATTTGACACTCAAACATAAGAAGCATAAGAATGTAAACATGGAAAAGAAATCATAAAGAACTTATCAAAGTTGAACTATTTACATGCAAACATGGAAAAACAAAAATAGTAACTTATGAAACTTTTCTTAGTATGAAGATTGGTGAAGGGAATACATTCATACATGCATGCATGTATGTATGTATGTATGTATGTACAACTACTCATATGTATATATAGGAGGGTATGTATGCGTATGAATACATATCTGAACATGGGTATATATGTGTACATAGAGGGTTCAGGATCGATTGATTAGGAAGAGATGATACTTCAAAAGGTGAAATTTTGAAGTGGGATAGGACTTGAATGAGAGGAGACAGGGAGAGACAAAATGGGATTAATCATCCCATATAAAAGAGGGAAGGGATAACTGTTACAACTTTACTTTCATTTACTTCATTTCCAGAATGGGTATTTGGCTTGGGGAATGAATGACATAAACTCTATACTGAGTATCTTGCCACACAGGAGGGGGAGGGATGGGAATGAGAGGGAGGATAATGGAGGGAAGGGCGAGGTGTGGGGGAGGGATGCGGGAAGCACACACCTCAGTAAACGGACAGGGACAGGGTAGGGAAGAAAACAAGAGGGGGTGCAGAATAGGAAGGAGGGACATACAATCAGCCTCTCAGAATATGCCCACCATGGAGATGTCCTGCGTAATTACACATGTGCCGCCTCTATTGAATTCCTACTCCTTCCACTAGGAGTGGGTAACAAGGGACGAATTGCAAGAATCTAGAATTTAAAGCTGTACAATGAAATGCAACTGGGAAATAAGACATATAGGGACTGGGGTAGGGAGACCCTTCTTGCCCTTCTAGAAAGTTAGAGGGGCATTGGAGGACGACATAAAAGGGAACAGAATGTGGGAGGGGCTTCACAGTGGGATCACTGTTTTGGGCTTGGGGGTAGGGAAAGGAAGGGGAGAAAATTTGTAACTCAAAACTGGAAATGAATGATGTAATCAAGAAAATAAATTAAAACTAAACAATTAAAAACAATTTTAAAAAAAGAACAGAAATTCACTGAAAAAAGCTTCTTTAAAAAAGTAGAAATTTTATTCAAAGAGAAAAAGAGGCATAAAAGCTCACTGAAGAAAATAATTTCTTAAAAATTAGAATTGGGAAAATGGAATCTAATGACTTTACGAGGAATTAGGAGACAATAATCAAACCAAAAGAATTAAATGAAGGAAATATAAAATATGTCAATGGAAACACAAAACTTACCTAGAAAATAAATACAGGAAATATGACATAAAATTAATTGCACTACCTGAAAGCCAAGATAATAAGAGAATGAAAGAAAAAGAATCTAGATATCATCTTTTGAGAAGTTATTAAGGAAATCTGCACTGATAATCTTAAATCAGAGAGTAAATTAGAAGTTGAAAGAATTCAGCAATCATCTCTTCAAAGTTATCCCAAAAGGAAAACTTCCAGCCAAGATCGAAGGATAAGTCAATATCACTCTTTGTTATTGATCTCTAAAAACCCAGAAAATATTGCCTCAGGAAAAATGCTGAAACACTGGAACTAGAAGAAAACTAGGGTTGCAGCAATCTTTTAGCTTGGAACTTTGGGGAATTAACTGAAAAGGTCTGTTAATGTTTCTTTGAGAATAAAAAGTAATTTATTATTGAGACCATCACATTTCTGTTTTTGAAGTGCTTTCTGGCTAATGACTCTGTTACCTAGAAAACCAGAATATTTTGCCTAGTGAATTCCAGAACTGAATTCAAATTGATATATCCCAAAGGATTTTTTGGTTTTGTTTTCTTTTGTTTAGTTTGCCTGGGAAGCCTGGAGAATATCATAGAATCAGAGGGTTTGGGATGTTTATAAAAGACCAGTATTGTTTGTTCTTCTGACTTTCACCAAAATAGAAATTATTCCATACTTTAAAAAGTAAAATAAGATCAGTTCAGTCTTTATCAAATATATATATGTATATATATATATATATATATATTTATATATATTCATGCATGTGTGTACATAACATATTTTAAAATATATTTTGTCTGATGCCTTATGAAAATAGTAACTTTTTGCAACTCTTCATCATACCCAATTGAACCTTGTTTTACATTACATAAAAAAAAAACAATTGAAACTAGACTGTTTCTGATATCATGTGCAACATTTTGTCTGAGTATTCTTTCTCCCACTCCCACCACTATGAGTATGGAAATATGTTTTATCATGAGACCCTCTTTTCTTTTTTTTCCTTCTAGGTTTTTGACTCTAATATCTCTTCTCTAGGAAATTATGATTCACTTCAGATTAATAATACTTCTCATCCTGACAGCTCTCCTCTTGATTATGAGACAGGTTAAAATTATTTATCAATAGATATCTTGCAGAATAAAATTGATTTGTTGCCTATCCACTCTCCTGCTTCACAGTAGTTGGTTTATGTTTCCTCTTTTTGAAGAATGCCTGCACTCACTATCAGCATGGCAAAGACAAAAAAGAAAAAGAGTTAATATAGTAATTATTTTTTTCCTAAAAGTGGTTAGATATAAAATTAAACTTACAGGCAAACAAAAATAGCAACAACATCATCAAAAACAAGAAACAAAAGAAAATGAAAGGGGGTCTGGATATGGTGGCACTTTGCTTTTATTCCTACTACTGATGAATATTGGCTATTGGATTCATTGGGATTGAGAGGTCTGAGCTACACCATGGCTAAAACTATTCTGAACTAAGTCTAACAGAAATATCACAAGTCAGTGAGAGCAGAAGGCCACCAAACTGCATGTGAAAGGTTAAATTAACCTAGGTTGGAGAAGTGGAGCATACGGACCACTACGGGACATGAGTCCTTGAGTATTCTAGACATATAGCCGGGGTAAGATAGACCTAGTTCAAAAAAAAAAAGAGAGAGTACCATGGGAAATGGAAGAGAAAGGAACAAGAAGCTCTGATCAACATGGTCCATCAGAAAAATAAAGTTAAGTGCTAAGTTTTTCACTACAAAAGCAAGATATAAATTTCTGTTGTTAACACTGTGGTGGTGGGGATGTGACAGTATTGAATGAGGGGAAAACTATTTGTAAAGTGGCAGTACTACTCAACTAAACTTTATAGAGGTTCATCACCCTCATTTGCTAAATCACAGCAACAATCAGCTGTTTATCAATGTCTCGCTGAATAAGATAAGCTATTTGCAGATACAAGTTTGTACCATTGCTCCCACAAAGGTGATCAAGATGGAGGATGTGTGCCAAAATCTTGAAAGCTGCCACTATTTCCCCTTTTTGTGTTATTCTCACAAAAATTACTGTGAATGAAGCCAGAATTTTCCACATATTTCATGACAGCACTGGAAGATCAATTCTTGATAAAGCATTTCTATGGCTACTCTAAAAGTGGGCCAGGTTTCATACTTCTGGACAAGTGTGATACTTGAATTCCTGTATTTGTAATTTCTTACCACACAATAATATTCCATTACCTTTTTTATCCTTTCTCTACATTTTTTTCAACCATTCTCCAATCCATGTAAAGCTATTTTTCCCTAGTTCTTTGCTGCCAAGAATTTTTCTATTGTTATTATTTTTCATGTTTAGCTATTTTAAAACAAATACCTTTAATTTCTAGGGCCATACAATCTATAATGGAATCATTGAGACAAAGGAAGTCTAACATGTTAAATGTGAAATTTTCTTTTAGTAATTCTAAAATAATACTCCAACTGAATTAACCATTTCACAGGGACACTGAGATTGTGTTAGTGTGTCTATCTTCACTCATTACCAATCAAAATTGAGTATTACTTTTTTTTAGGGGGAGAGGAATCATCTTTAATAATTTGCAAAGGTGGAAAGTAAAATCTCAGAATTCTTAAAATTTCCACTTAAAATAATTGATGTAGGGAATGTTTTCAAATAGACATTTTAAATTTATTTTTAAATTGGTTCTATCCTTTTACCATGTAGCAAACAACATTAGGGGAATGACATATGATGATTTATGAAAGTTTCCAATATATCATGAAAATCAAACTTTATTGGTTATATGTCATGCAAATATTTTCCTGTCTTATAGTTTTTCTATCTATTCAATCATAATTGATTTTCTTCATGCAAAAATTTTCCTTTAATTAAAAGTCAGTTTTTGGTTTTTTTCTGCTCAGTGTTCTTAAGAATAGGCTGGTAGAACTTAAGTGATACTTCTACGATATCTCATTCTTTATAGATGAATTGCCAGATATATTTGTTTCCAACAGAAACCTTTAATTATATAATCCAACTTTATTTACATAACCTGTTAAAGCTGTTTATCCTGATTATGACCTTTTATGTCATCTGTAATTTTCATTATTTGAATTTCTGTTTTTATAGTATTTATTACCACATACAACTTTCACAATATAGGTATACATGGCAGAAAAAAAAACAACAAATTTTGCTGAATTTAATGCCATAAAACTTTTTTTTCAGAATAATATATTTTAATAACATTAACCAGCATGACATTATATCATTATAAAAGGAGACAGCATGCTAATGTAGAGGAAAGACAAATGAATGAAAAATAAAATATAAAATACATCTTTTACAAATCATAAACAAATAGAAATATAATGTAATATTTTTATATTAGTAAATGATAGGAACTTAAATGAAGAGTAAGGCATAATATATTAAAATACAAGCAAAGGAAGAGATTAAGGGGGGAAATTAAGAACTCTAAAAGATAGTAGTGGTGCAAAAATTAAATATATTAGTATTTTCTTTTTTTTCTTCCAAAAATATTTTCTGAACAATTTCCTATTTTATGAGATGCATGGGACATTTGGGGCATCAGTGGTGTGAGAGTGAGGAAGATGTAATTTTGATCTTCAGATTCTTTGAATAAAATCATTTTGATATAATTTAATTACATACATAAAAAATGTGAGACTATTCAGACAGTTGCTGAAGAAGTTGAGCCTTGTCTCCTAGTTAATGTGGGAAGCCACTGTGAGAGCACATTATACAAGAGTTCAACAAAAATTGGTCCAAGATTTACTATGTGGAAAGTCACAATTTCAACAGATAATTGTGTAATCTCCCACTTTATAAACAAAGGCACTGAATACTCACAAACTACTTCTCATTGTATTTCATTAAAAGTTACCATATAGACATATAATTACAGGTAGAGTGCTGTTTTAATGAACAGCATTATTAAATCAATTTCCTATATAGCAGGTCTATTTACACATCCCAGCCTATTGTCAATAATAATAGTGACTTGTTGACCTGGGCATGTAACATTCTAGTAATAAAATAACATATAAAACACTTCAATTATGTGCTCTTATCATTCTCAGTGTACTTGCAGTCAGACAATAGGTTTTAATCAAGACTTTGCCACTTACTAGCTGTGTAATCGTGAGTATCTCAGTTAACCTCCCTGCTTGAAGGTTAAATTCTGTAGAAAACAGACAGCATTTACAGTAATGACACAGTGTTCACACTGATCAATAAGGAAATGTACATTCACACTGCCGAAATTGAAAAAATGAAAACAATTTTGTTTTCTATCATAAATGTACATACACATACATATACATATAAATATACATCCAGGTATACAATGCCTATGTGCGATTTAATCATCTCCTTTGAATAAAGGACGCCTGTAAGGTCCTGAAGTCCTAGTCAACATAGGGACAATTCTCAAATGTATCCATAAATCCAATGTGTAATACCTACACAAGAGGTGATCAAGTTAGTAGTTTACTAGTAAACTAGTACATACCTTACTGTTCTTAAGATACCTGTATTTAATCTGTTTACCATGTACTTAAATCAAAACATCGTTGATCCCACCAAGCCTTGTACCTTGAAATAATTTTCCTGGTTTACAAGACCCACTTTGTCTTTCCCCCTGGCTTCTTCACATGATTTCCATTTCCATGATGGACTCTGAACCAGACCCAAACCCAATACCTCCAAGAACTTTTATCATTAGCCACCACCGTCACTTTTCTAGACCTGAAAAAATACAGAATCTCCATCTGTTTTTCCCTGAGGTTTTTAGATGTATGCAGACTTACCAGTAGTTGTATGTAGAAAACACATTGGTTATAATATAGTGCTATCCTAAAGGAACAAAATATTATTAATATTTAGATTAAAAATGAATGTGTAGTGAAAAAGCCCAGCATGATCATGATTGAAAATCAGGAGGAAAATCTAACTTTTAGCATACCTGCCTCTTTCTCATTCTTTCACTTAACATTTTGACACTGGGTATTCTCTTAGGTATAAAGTGGTGACAAGTACGACTGGCATCCTTTGGGTCATAGATCCAGTGCTGGAAGGAGTCTCACAAGTTAACTCTTTGATCCAATCCCCATTGCTCATTTCATAGATAAAGGAGTGAAGGCCAGGAGAGATAAAATGATTTACTCAGGTTCAACATGCATTAAACCTCGGCAGAACACTGATGCAGGATCATTTTATTATGGATTACAAATCTAATGGTTTTTCTATGGTTTATGCTGCTTCTTATTTGATTAACCTCTTTTACCCTCTCCCCTCTAGATGGAAAGACGTGTTAAATAAAATATATTTAGAAAATTATGTTACCAACAGAAGAGTCAATCATGCATCCTCAATGTTTCTTCTTCACCATTCATTTGAGTCAGAGCAAGAGGATATTTATGCTAGTTTCTGTTTTCTGCCAATTCCCCACTATGGTTAAACTAGACCAGATATTTTCATTCTGAAAGTACTAAAATTTTTAAATATTACATTTCCTTTTCTTTCGAAGTTTTCTTCCATTACAGGATTTGACAACTGAAGGGCACTAGAGAAGAAAAATGAATGCAAGGCTTTAATGTAACTTTGATGCTTAGAGCAAGAGAACTACTTCCATCTCTTTTTTCTCCATTTTCAAGGCATAAAAAAGTTAATGTTATTCATATTTCTATCAAAAATCTCCTGACATACACACTGTGGCATATTTCCCAACCTTTGCTCAGATTTTGATTGCATGATCTTGGTCTTCAAGAACCTGGCTCATCTGCAACAAAATTTAATTTTGTCATACCCTGGAGTTTGGTTGCACATTGTGATAAACAAATCAGAAAGTTTATGCATTTTAATAGAATTCAATAACCAGTGAAATTCAAGGGAACAAAGGAAGTCAGAAATATGTAAAGTATAATGATGACTTTATATTATATTCACACCTGATGTTGGCCAAAAAGAACTCCAAATAAAATTCTTTCCAGTCAAATATTCAAACATATTTTTCCTTTTTGGTTTATTGGTGTTGATATAAAATGAAAATGTTTATGTGATATTTGAAAAATTGTGGAATATGATCAGTCAAGAAAAATAAGATTAATCCATTCAGGTGCAAACTCAGTTAATTCCATTTGGATAAAGGGAAAAAGAGATTTTTCTGTCAGTGGGCCATCTAGCTGCCAATGAACCAGTACAAGAGACAAACAAATATAGAACTTCAAATGCATGATTTCCCAATAATAAAACATATTCAAATTTCATGAAATTCACTGATCCAAATATTTTCTTAATTATTAAGTTATCTTCTGACTTTTACATATTTTGGGTAGTGCCCAATGTTTATGTAGAGCTTATGAACTATATAATGCATGAAGTATTAAAAGAAGAAGACATAAAACATAAAAAGTAGAGGTGCAATCATTTATTTCCATGTTTATATAATAACATTAGCTCTCATTTAGGCAGTACACTGTCTGGAATCAAAAGACTTAAATTTCAGGCCTGTGACCCTGAGAAAACTGCTTCATGTTTCTGAACCTCTATGAATCCCTCTAAGGTTCCTTATAAGCAAAATAAAAGGAGTAATATTTGTAATATATATCCTAAAAATAGTCATGAAGAAATGTTTGTGTAATCCTTAAAATATTATATAAATGTGAGTTATTGTTTTTCTCCAATGGAGTTGAACCATAAAGAATTGTTTGGGGTTTCCCATTTTTGTGAGTGATAGGAAGGAATGATGATGATTACTTGTAGTGATAACTCCTAGTTTTGTTGGAACTTTGAAAGTTGTAAAAAGCAACAGCATAGATTGTCTAAGAAAAGAATAATAAAGCTAAATAGAAGTGGAATTTATTTCCATCTGTTGTTAGTGTTTAAAATACATGACATCCTCAAAATCTTAGTACCCCTTTAATGTACAATTACTTAACAATTTACTAAGACTTTTGGTACACAATGTATACCTAGATAGATAAAGGACAACTGAAATTATAATATTACAATATTTGATAACTTTGGCATATAGATGAATCAGGGTATAGAATGTTGAGCTTGGAATTAAGAAGAATTAAGTTCCTATCTTAGACACAAAGTCATTTAAGCTCTATATGACTCAATTCATCCACCTGTGAAACAGACAATAATAGCACCTCTTTTATGGATTAGTTAACATGTAAAATGCTTCAGAAACATTAAAGTAATATCTGAATGCTAGCAAGTATTATTACTACTGGTGTTACTGTTGTTGTTAATATACTCCCAGGAGGAAGTCTATGGGGAAGGATAAAAATAAGATATTTAATGCAGCACGTGGAAGCACTTGCTTCACAATAATTTAACAAGGAGGTGGAATTTTTGGAATAGAGGTAATTCAATCATTTTAAAAAGACACAGGGGAATGAGTATATCAGCACATTCCAGGAGGAAAAAAGAAGTATGAAGGATGGCACTAAGTGAGATGGAAGGATCATAGTTCCAGTAAGAGGTCTTATTTTTTATGTTATCTCCAATTACTTTTATAATCTCCATTCATTATTTTAAGTACACTGTATCATATTGATTAGAAAACCATGCTATAGTATTCAGGATCTAAATTCCTTAGAGAAATGAAGGGCAAAATTGAAGCTTTATTGCTAGCACCCTGCCATATAACACACCATGAGAAATTAATCAGTACACATCAGTGAGGATATACAAGAAAAGATTATCAAGAATCTACTTTGGAAAGTTGGGCTGTGTAAATGCCAAATACAGCATGAAACCCCTCACTTCTGCCAAAGACTTCTCTGATTATTAGAAAAAAAATTACTATTCTTCTCACAGGGATACTGAGCTCAGCTGAACTGATGCTGTATTTTCTTTGAGTATCTTTCCCATCCTCTTTCCACTGGTATTGTGAGGTAGCCTTTCCCCCTCTCAATATCAGGGGTTCTATGACAGTATAATTTCATTCCAATCTAAAACCAGAGGTGCTAGAACAGTCTACCTCAGGGCTGACCTACTACACAAGTATTTGTGTACATATGAGTAAGTATATATTGCAGCAAGCAAAAGGACTATTGGGAATCTAGGCTATGAACTGCTAAAGTAGAATGGATAGTAATTATAGCTCGTTTGAAAAAAATAAACATTTCTGGGATAGTTTTATTTCTCTATAAATTCAATACCTGGAAAACTGTATTTTTCTTTGAAAATTTATTTTTATGAGATTTGGAGTTTCATTTTCCTCCTCTGTCTACCTCCTATCCCCTCCTTCCCAAGGTGGCAAGCAATCTGATATAAGCAATCTGATACGGCTGCAGTCATCTAAACATATTTCCATATTAGCCATAAGGTGAAATAAGAAAGAGAACAAAAATGAAAATACACACCAAAAAAGTGAAAATTGTTTGTTTTAATCTTCATTCAGATTCCATAGCTCTTTTTCTAGATGTGGATACCATTTTCCATTATGTTTCTTTTGGTATTGTCTTAGCTAATTGTATTGTGGAGAAGATATCCTGTAGCTGATTATCACACAATGTTGCTCTTACTGTGTACAAAATTTCCCTGATTCTCCTCACTTCACTTAGAATTGGTTCAAGTATTTCCAGATTTTTTTTTCTTAAATTCACATGCTCATCATTTCTTATAGCACACTTCATATACCACAAGTAGTTCAGTCATTATTCAACTGATGGGCTTTTCCTCCATTTCACACTCTTTGTGACCACAAAATGAGCTCCTATAAATATTTTTGTACATGAGGGTCCTTTTCCATTTTTTATGATCTCCTTGCCATACAAAATTAATAGTGGCATTGCTGTATCAAAGGGTGTGTGCACAGTTTGATTGCCCTTTGGGCATACTTCTGAATTCTCTTCAAAATGGTTGGATCAGTTCATAGCTCCACCAACAATGCATTAGTCTCCCAATTTTAGTACAACTTCTCCAACATATATGGCTTTCCTTTTATGTCATATTTTCTAATCTAATAAGGGCAATGTAGTTCCTTACAATTGCTTTATTTTGGGGGGAAAGACAAAATGGTAGAATAAAAGCAGGAACTTGCTTGAGCTCACACCCAATCACTTCCAATACCTTTAAAAATGACTAAACAATTTTTAGAGCTACAGAACAAAAAAAAATGATAGAGTTAAACACATCTCCAGTTGAAGACAGGATGCATGTTAATAGGAGGTGGCTATTGCACTGGGCTGGAAGCAGAGTGCAGTCACATGAGGGCTGTGCTGGCACAAATCTGGCCAGGGCAAATTTCAGGGGGCAGAAGAACTGGCAGCTGTGATGGTTTCCAGACTTCCCAACAGACAAAGATTAAAGACAAATTAAAAAGTCAATGGGGAAACTCTATTGGACCTGGGAAAGAAAAGAACATGGTCTGGACCCAGACACCTGAGATGCATAGGTGGTGGTGCTGGTGGCTGAGACTTCAATAGCAGCAACATCAGTGCCTACTTCCTAAACTCGAGGCCTATAAATGGTGGGGGGTGGGGAATCAAGCACCTGGTCATAGGGCAAATGCAGGAATCTTTTTGCTGGTACTGAGGCAAGATTCTCTTGATTTGCTCTCCTTGGATCTGGGTCTCAGTCTTGGATGGTGGTCCTGAGGTGAGGAACTTGGCTTGGAAGAGTTTGTTGAGGTTGTGAAGAAGTTGTCCTCTGCATAGTTCTGAGTCATATGCCTAGATGTAATTCTGTTAAAAGCTGTGCAGTGTCCAAGAAATTTGCAACAGAGAACTCTCCAATCTGGAAGTAGAGTTCTACATGAGCAAAGAACTCAAAAGTCAAGTAATTGAGTTGGAAAATTAGCAAATTCAAGAGAAAAATTTCAGAAGATCATTTTTTTTGGTGACAAAGAAGACCAAAATATAGATCCAGAAAAAAGAAAATGAAGTCAAAACTCCTGCATCAAAAGCCTACAAGGAAAATATGCAATGGTTGCAGGCCAGGAAGAAGCTCAAAAAGACCTTTGAAAAATAGAGTAAGAAAAGTAGAGGAACAGTTGGGAAGAGAAAGGAGAGTAATGCAAGAAAATAATAAAAAACAAGACAAAAGCTTGTAAAAGGAGACCACCTCCAAAAAATTCTAATGAAAATACCTTAAAAATAGACTAAAAGCATGGGAGGAAGAGGGGAATAGAGCCAAGATGGCAGAGAGAAAGGAGAAACATTTCTAAGCTCCTTCATTAATTCTATCATTAAACTTTAAAAAGTGAATCTGAATGGATGTTAGAGTGACAGAAGCCATTGGGAGACAGAGCATGGCAGATTTCCAACCCAGGAAAGTGCCCACATCTGTCTGGGCAGGGGGACTGCAGAGATGCATCAGTGCAGACCTGAGAGCAGACTAATGTACAGTGTGAAGGAGCCCTAGGCAGCTGACTCACTCACCCCAAGGGCGATTCACAGCACATTCACCACAGTTCATCAGATTAGTCTGAGCTGGGTAAGAGAAGGCACAGGGCCCACAGCAATGACAGCAGCTTCTCCTGGGGCTACTAGCCCACAGCCTGGATGTTTAAAAATCACAAACCTGATCTTCCAGGAGCCAAGATGTCAGAGCAAAGCCTAGCTGCTCTAGTTCCCCTCCCTGACTAAGAAAACCCAGAGATAAATGTCCCATGCAGAGTAAAATCCTGAATTAGTGAAAATACCCTCAGGCTTGGGAAACCTAGAAGGATGTAACTGAAGCCATACTGGAATCTGAAGTGAAGGGCTGGAGGCATCCCAACAAGCTCCACCTCAGTTGTCATGAGGGAGCTCCCTAAGCCCAGGACGGTAGAGCCATCAAGCTCTAACAACACAAGCCAAGGTGTGCCTTAGCACCACTAAGTGCTTTTTGTCATGGTGAAGAATTGGAAAACAAGGGAATGCCCATCAATTGGGGAATGGCTAGACAGGTTGTGGTATGCGAATGTAATGGAATATTATTATGCTATAAGAAATGAGGAGCACATGGACTTCACATTTACCTAGAGAGACTTATGCAAACTGAATCTGAGTGAGAAGAGCAGAAGCAGGAGAAATTTGTACACAAATACAAACACAGCGTATGTGTGACAACCAATTTTAATAGACTGGAGACTTCTCATCAATGAAAGGTTGTAAGACAGCTCCAAAAGACTCATTATGGAAGAAGATGTCTACATGCAGAGAAAGAACTAGAAAGACATAAAAAGAACAGAGTTTGAACGCAGACTGAAACAAACTACCTGCTCTCTTTCTTTTTCTTATTTGGTTTTGTTTCCTCTTTCCCATTGTTCATTACATCAGTTACAATCCTTTACAACCTAACTAATGTCCAAGTATTTGCAGATTGTATAGTTGATTCCATGCTGCCATGGTGGGGTGAGGGAGGAGAGGAAAGGGGAGAAAATTTGAAACTCAAGGGGTTGTGGAACTGAATCTTGTAAACTGAAAGTTAACAAATTAATAAAGGCTAAAGAAAAAAACCACATACAGACTAACTCAAATGGCAAAAGATTTCCAAAAAGGAAATGAGAAGAATACCTTAAAAAGCAGAATTGTTCAAAAAAAAGTAGGTCCCAAAGCTCATTATTATCACTATTCTCTTCAGAATATTTCATTTAGAATTAGAATAGTGCAAATAGAAGCTAATGATTTTATGAGAAATCAAGATATTTTAAAAACAGAAGCAAAGAATTTAAAAAAAGAAGACAATGTGAAATTTCTCACTGGAAAAGCAACTTAAATGGAAAAGAGATCCAGGAGAGATCATTTAAAAATTGTTAGACTACCTGGAAAACATGGTCAGAAAAAGAACCTAGATATTGCATATTAAGAAATTTTCAAGGAAAACTGCCCTGAATGAGAAGGTAAAATAGAAATTGAAAGAATAAACTGATTGCCTCTCGAAAAAGTTCCTGTAAGGAAAACTTCCAGGAATATTTTACCCATCTTCCAGACACCCCACATTAAGTAAAAATATTGTAAACAGTTAGCAAGAAACAGAGTATTGTGGTAAAATGATCAGGATAACACAAGATCTAGCAGCTTCTACATTAAGGGATTGGGTGGTTTGGGATATGATATTCTGGAGGTAAAAGGATTAAAACCAAGAATCACATACCCAGAAAAAACTGAGTATGATACTTCAGAGGAAAATATGCATATTCAATGAAATACTGACTTTCAAGTATTCTTGACGAGAAAACCAGAGCTGAATAAAAACTTGACGTTCAAATACAAGAAGCAAAAAATGCTAGGTGGGGGGCGAACCCAAGATGGCGGAGTAGAAGCAGCAAAGCACCACAGCTCCCACACAAAGACACTAAAAAACTCATAAAATGGGACTCTAAACAGATTTTCAAGCTCCAAAACTCTCCAAAAGACAGAAAGCACATCTGTTGCTACAGGCAGCTTAGCAGGTGGGGCTTTTCTCAGCAGACTGGGAGCCGCGGGCTAAACCATGCCGGTTCAGAACCTGGGGCATCAGGCGTAGAGCCACGCCTATGGGAGAGCATATCAGCTGCACTGGAGGCACAGTTACCACATTTATCAGGCCAGAAGACAAAAAGGCTAAGAGAAAGGTCAGTGGATTTTGCTAACTGGGAAGGAGAAGAGCGGGTCCAGCCAAACTGCTCCCAGGGCAAGGAAGCAGCAAGAGGAGGCTGTGGCAGCAGGAACGGAGCAGCAGCGGCTTCCACTGGTCTGCTTCAGAGCCCTCGGCCTGCAGATAGCTGGGGGTCTGAGGCTATCCTTCAGGACCAAGGGCTCTTGCGTTGAGCGGTCTGGATCTGGATCATGGTCTTCAGTGGTGGTCCTGGGGTGCACTTTCAGTGAGCCAAAGCTGGTGGGGGGGCTGCAGCACCCCACTAAGATCTCC
>JAQQSW010005363.1:0-14210 GCA_028646575.1 Pseudocheirus occidentalis | reverse complement strand
ATATATGAGGGTGTATATGCATATGAATATATATCTGAGCATGTGTGTGTATGTGTACATAGAGGGTACAGGATCATTTGAATATGAAGGGATGATACTTTAAAAGGTGAAATACTGAGGTGAGAGGACTAGAATGAGAGGAGACAGGGAGAGATAAAATGGGGTTAATCATACCATATAGAAGAGGCAAGGGATAACTGTTATAACTCAACTCTCATTTACTCTCATTGAATCTGGCTTAGGGAAGGAATGTCATAAACTCTAAACTTGGTATAGGAGAATAGGGGGAAAAAGATAAGAGGTGGGATGACAGAGGGAAGAGCAGGTCTGGGGGCAGGGTTGCTGGAAACACACACTTCCGTAAATGGACAAGGACAGGGTAGAGAATAGAATAGGTGGGGAGCAGGATAGCAAGGATGTATATATGATCAGACTGTCACAATATGTCCACTGTGAAGATGTCCTGTGTAATTACACATGCACAGCCTGTATTGAATTGTTTGTCCTTGCAGCAAGGGTGGGTAACAAGGGAGGAACTGAAAGAATCTAGAATTCAAAGCTCTGCAATACATGCAACTAGGAATTAAAATATACAGGGGCTGGTGTAGGGAGAACCTCCCTGACCTACTAGAAAGTTAGAGAGCAGATTGGGGGAGGGGCTTTACAGTGGTATTACTGTTTTGGGGTTGGGATAGGGGAAAGACGGGGAGAAAATTTGTAACTCAAAAATCTCATGGAAATGAATGATGTAAACAAGAAAACAAATTAAAAATTCATATTAAAGTACATTCTCTAAAAAGGTATTAAATATATCATTTCTTCTACTAAATAACTCCTATAGTTTTTGGGGTAATGATATTACTAGAATAGAACTTGACACATACTTCATGTATCTTTCCTTCCTTTTGAAAACAGAATTCCTTCCTTTGCTCTAAAGAGGCACTTTCCAAAATTGGTCAGCCCAAATTCCCTTCCTATCTCTGTTTCTGTATTTGTCTGCCCCTTGCTGTCTCAATATGCATCTCTGTCTGTCTTTATCTCTGTTTCTTTGTGTCTTTATCTCTATGTTTCTGCCTCTCAGTCTTTTTCTGTATCTGTGTGTGTGTGTGAACTCTCTGTGGTTTATATGTCTGTCTGTCTCTCTCTTTGTCTCTGTCTCTGTCTGTCTCTCTCTGTCTCTCTGTCTCTCTGTCTCTCTGTCTCTCTGTCTCTCTGTCTCTCTGTCTCTCTCTCTCTCTCTCTCTCTCTCTCTCTCTCTCTCTCTCTCTCCACTCTTCTGCTTCTACCTCCAAACTCCACTAGGTGCTTTCAAAACATTTCAGAAAAGGATCTCAAAAGGGGAAAGGAGGGAAAGAAATTTCATTTTAAAAGATTATCTTTCTCCCTATCTTGATACAGTGGAACATTTTTAATATTCTAAAAGCCAGCATCTACGGGGCACTGCTACCATCCTGAACATTTGGAATCTGTGGGAATGGTTTCCGTGGAAACCACAAGTACATACAAAATCACGCAGAGCCAAAGCTATTTGTTCTTTGGTTTCAGCCTCTGCTGAAGGTAGAATTAAACCTGGATTATGTTTTGTTTGGAAGGTGAGGCTCAGGGCAGAAAGCCATGGAAGTCATTTTATTGGATTTCATCATGTAACAGACAACTTAAGGAACCACTGCCTTTTGGAAGGAAAAGAGACAAAATATGAATGTGTTCAAAGGAGAAGAAATCTGAAAATGCATTAAAATACAGAAGCCTAGTTCCCCTCTATCTGCATTGAGAAGGGTAGACTATGTAAAGAATATGGAAGAATTCTCTTGGTAGCCTCTTGGCCCCTTCTGTGGGGGTTGGACGTTTATAGATGGGAGGGAAGGTGGAAGGGTCAAATTTCTGTTCAAGAGTAGAGAAATCATTCATACCAAAGGACATAAGTCAGAGAAAGCAGCTCTTTTCTAGTAGAAAGGGTAAGAAAATATATGACATATTGTCATGTACATGTCAAAAAACCTTCTTATATTGGAAGCTTCTTGAGGACATAGGCTGTGATTTTTTTTCTCTTACATATTCCTGGTATCTAGCATAATGCTCCAACTAGAGTTGGACTTAAAAAAAGAGTGGGACTTGAAAAAATAATGAATAATAACTAGAGCTCATGTTTATATTGTACTTTAAGGTTCAAAAAATCATTCTTGCACTCTGAGGCAGGTACTCTTTTATTGCCTACATTTTACACCTGAAGAAATGAAAATTCAGATTTTAAGTGACACGTTGATATTCCAACAGCTAGCTAAATCTTATCTATGTCTCCTCACTCAAAAATCAATGGTCCTTAAATAAAAAATGCAGATAAGGAACATAGCACCATAACAATCACGGTAAGATGACAGGTCTCACTTATCTCATGAACTCATGATAACCATGTGTAGAGAGCAAATCCTTTTGTAATATTTTTGTTATTTTTATTGCATTTTATTTTTTTCTACTTATATGTAAAGATAGATTAAACATTAACTTTTATAAGGTTTTGAGTTCTGATATTTTTTCCCTTCCTCACCTACCACCTTAAACAAAATGGCATACAATTTGATATAGGCTATGCATGTACAATCATATTAAACATATTTCCAATTTTGTCATGTTGTAAAAGAGGAATTTGAACAAAAGGGAAAACATCATGAGAAAGAAAAAAAGAGAAAATAGTATGCTTTGATGCATTCAGACTCCTTTCTCTGGTTGTGGATAGCATTTTCCATCATGAGTCTTTGAGTATTGTCTTAGATCATTGCATTGTTGAGAAGAGTTAAGTCTGTCAAAGTTGACACAATGCTGCTATTACTGCGTGTAATGTTCTTTTGGTTCTGTTCACTTCATTCTGCATCAGTAAGTCTTCTAATCTTGGTTGCATTGGCTTTATTTGCTAGTAAGTATCTGGGGCTAGTATTTGGGTGAAAACTTTCATTTTTTAATTTGATGGATTCAAAATTGTCTGTTTTGCATTCACAAAGTTTGCTTTCTCTTGTTTGGTTATAAATTGCACTACTCTCCACATATCTGACATGTAGACTCTTCTTTGTTCTTCTAATTTGTTATGGTATCACTCTTTATGTCTAAGTCACATATCCAGGTTGATATTATCTTAGTATAATAGGGTGTGAGATATTAATGTATGTCTTGTTTCCGCCATGCTGTTTTCCAATTTTCTCAGCAGTTTTTGTCAAATAGTGAGTCCTTGTTTCAGAAACTGGAGTCTTTGGGTTTATCAAACAATAAGTTACTATAGTAATTAACTACTGTGCCCTGTATACCTAAATGAGTCCACTGATCCACCACTACATTTCTTAGCCAGTATCAAGTGATTTTGATGATTGTTCCTTTGTAATACAGTTTTATGTCTTGTACAGCTAAGCCATCTTGTTTTGCATTTCTTTTCAGTGATTTCCTTGATATTGTGTATCTTTTGTTCTTTCCAATGAATTATTTTTTTCTAGATCTACAAAATAATTTTTTTGTAGTTTGTTTGGTAAGTACATTAATTTATAAAGAATAGTATTTTTCTTTTTTTTTTGGAGGGCAGTTGGGGTTAAGTGACTTGCCCAAGGTCACATGGCTAGTTTTTTGTGTTAAGTGTCTGAGGCCATATTTGAACTCAGGTACTCCTGACTCCAGGGCCGGTGCTCTATTCACTGTGCCACCTAGCTGCCCAGAATAGTATTTTTCTTATATTAGCTCAGCCCACAAATGAGCAACTAATACTTTTCTAATTATTTAGATTAGACTTTATTTGCATGAAATTATTTTATAACTGTTCTCATATAATTCCTAGCTTTATATTGTAAGGTGGACTCCAAAATATTTTGTATTTTCTACATTTATTTTAAATTAAATTTATTTTTTATATTTTGCTGTTGTGATTTTTTAAAGTAATATATTGAAATCCCAATGATTTCTGTGGATTTATTTTATATCCTGCAGTTTTCCTAAGTTGTTATTTATTTCAAGTGATTTTTGATGATTCTCTACTTAGGGTTCTCTAAGCATACCCTTACATCTTCTGCCAACTTGGTTTCTTCATTGCCTTTTTCAATATCTTCAAATTCTTTTTTTTCTCTTATTGCTAAAGTCAACATTTCTCATATAATATTGAATAACAGTGGTGATCCTTGTTTCACCCCTGATCTTATTACAAATACTTTTAACTTATTCCCATTACATATAAGGCTCGCTGATAGTTTTAGATAGAAGCTACTTGTCATTTCAAGGACAACTCCATTTATTCCTATATCAAAGCCTTTTAATAGCTCATGAAGTTTATGATCAAGCAAAGACAAGTTTGAAGAGTTCTGAATTGTCTTGTTCTGTAAACCCTTACTTCCATTTAAAATTCATTTTGTCAATATTTGTTTTTCTATTTCAGTCATAAGTAACACATTGTGACACCATTTGGGGTTTTCTTTGCAAAGATACTAGAATGCCTTACCATTTATATCTCCAACTAATTTTATAGATGATGAAACTGAGGCAAACAGGGATAAATAACTTGCCCAGGGTCACACAGCTGGTGTCTGAGGGCAGATACGAATTTAGGAAGAGGTATCTTCCTCACTCCAAACCCAATACTCTATTGACTCCACCCCCCCATCAAGCTAATTTTCAAATAAGACAAATATCATAATGCATGCATTCATTTTTAAATTAGAACAAAGTATATGAATATTAGGTACCTTAACTAAATATTTCCTGAACAATTTGAAACCTGTCTATGATAGTGCAAAAATATCATTCTGGTTTTCTGACCCTAATTGTCATTGAAATTGGTTTTCATGTGCCCTATTCCTCCAAACTACCTCTACCATCTCACCTTCTACATGCATTCAAACACAAACCTTGAATTTTCTGTGCTCGAAATTTCAAACTTCAATACTTGGCATCTCCATAGCTATAACATTTGATATAGAAATCTATCAGAGAGAGTTAGCCCTTTCATATAAAAGTCCTAGTGTATAATCCCAATGTGTGGGTCCCCAGAATTAGGAGATATAAGTACAGTATAACAAAGACATTGTGTCAGAAAAGTATCTCTGATTGCATCAGCAATCTTATTACTTCTCCTACTGAGACCTGGAGATCACAAGGCCTAGGCACACTCACAAATCTCTGTTTGCAAATGTGTGACATATTTGCACCTCTGGTGATTTCGCTGTATCCATTTTTTCTTTAGAGACTATGATATTATGGTAGCCTAACCATGCTGTGGCTAGCAAGTCTGGGCCTAGCTACCAGCTACCACAAAGTTTGTCCCATCTTAAGTTTTCTGTTATTCATTTTGCAAGTTAAAGTACTCCAGCTAAAAGCTTCTTACCTTTATTAGGTCCCTAATTATGAGTTCCCTAGCTAGAGGCTGGCATAGTGAATAGAGTTCCAGTCCTGAACTTGAGTTCATGACCCTGGGCAAGTCACTTAATCTGTCTCTCTCATTTTCTTTCATTGTAAAATTAAGACAATAATGTCACCTAATTCCCAGGGCTCAAATGTGATAATATATCTAAAAGTCAATATCATGATATCTGGCTGACGGCAGATGTTATTTAAATGTTGGTTCTTTTTGTTTTTTTTTAATTGTTGTTCTTGTTATTATTACTTTCCAGGGCCATGACAACAGACCAGGGTGGGGGAGCATTCTTTCTCTTTTATACCTGAGATGCTGATGATCTTTCTATGACTGTACAGTATTCAAAAAGCATTGACTTTGACAAGAAAGGACCTAAGTTCAAATCCCACTTCTCAAATTCCAACCCAACATTTAACAAGTCAATTCACCTCCTTGGGCTTGTTTTCTTTACTTGTAAAACATGAGTGTCAGAATAAATTACTTCCCATGTCCCTTCCAGCTTTAGATCAATGATATCCAAATTAATCTAGTGAGTGACAGACTAATTCCAAGTTATTTCTGTAGATAATTTATCAGCAAAGGGCAGTCTAGAGTCCATTTCACAAAACAATAGCCACTTTTTCTCCTGTAAGGAATATAAGCAGCTTTATATAAGGAAACTATGGATTGAAGATCAAGAAGTCTAACAGATTTCCCTACACTTTTATTTCACAGGATCTCTTATCTATGGCTCTTTCAACTTGACCTTAACCAAGGATTCAGCCTAGAAATTCTAAAGAAAGGTGGAAAGAATTGCTTCTCTTCTGCTCTTATCCAAAGTATCTGATCTTGATCTCTCATTTCTCTCTAATCATCCCATTCCTTGATAAATATACTTTTAATATAAGGAAAAATAAAGAAAATCTAAGTTATATAGAAGATGAAAATGGGAAAAGTAAGGGCAAGGTGGTATGGGAAGTGTTAGGAACATTGAATCAAAGAAAATTAGAGGTGATCCAGTCTAACATTCTGTTTACAGATGAAGGATTGAGGTCCCTAGAGAGTAAATGAATTGCCTATTGTTTTACAGTTAATAAGCAGTAGAGGCTATGTGTGAATCCAGGATATCCTAATTCCAAGTCCAGGGATCCACTGTATTTTTTGCCTTTCTATATGTTGCTAGAATGCTTCTCATTTACAGAAATGCTTTCCCTGTCACATGCCTGGAGCATTTCAATTTTATTGACCAGTTCATAGGCTAAGCAGAGAATTATAGTTGATAGCTAGAAAGAGACTGAGGCTATGCAGTTCAAATTCTTCATTTCAGAGATGTGGAAACTGAGGGATTAGAGAATTCAATGGACTTAGACATATAATAAGTATCAGAGTAGGGAATTTGAAGCCAGCACCATATAAAAATTACTTGACCTAGCTACTTGACCCTGGAAGCCAAACAATCTAATTGATTCATTTTTGACACCACCTATTGTTTTGATGTCACCTTGATTAGAGCAAATCACAATCTTCCCAAGTCTCACAATCTTCCATAGGGAATGGGAGTACAGAACAAGGACCCAGGGAATAGTCATTTTCTTTACTTTATGAATGGAGAGCTAAGACCTAGTATGGTTAAATAGTTTGCTTTGAGGATGCACTTTAAGTCAATGAAGGAGGTAAGGTACAATCCAGATCTGAGTCTGAATATTCTGTTCTTAATCCATCAACCATTTATGTAAGGAAATTTGTGTGCAAGTCTCTAAGTGCTTCTGATTTGACATTGAATCTTTTGCACTCAGCCCATTAGACACAGGGACTGCCTGATAGCATTTCTTAGAAGGGAAGTTGTTCAATTCTTGTTGGCCCAGGCTTAAGTAACAAATGAGCCAAGGGTTAGACAGGCCTTGGCATGGTGTAAAGAAAATAATCACAGAGCCTCTGAGGAAATAGGCATTAGTGTGTAACTCATTTCCTTCCCTGTGTGACATTTGGGTGGGAGAAGCAATGATTCAGAGAACTGCCTACTGAATTTAAAAGTCAACAGCAACCGCTGTAATGCAATTTAATCTTTCTAAGTGTCATTGGTATGTGCTTCTCAGATTGTTTTAGTAGAGACAGCTATGTATTAAGATGGTTTATTAGTATATGAGTACTTGAGTCACTTTTCCAAACGAAATCCAAATGATCATTGATAGTACTATAGGAGCCAGAGGGAACAATTAAGAGTCATTGTAAAAAGAGTGCACTTTAAGTGTAGACATTTCCACTGGCTGATGGTATCATGTAGAAGAACTATATCTGAATCCAATAAACCTTTCTTAACTCATACCTCATGGTTTACCTGCACAAATCTTTTCCACCTCCCAGTTTGGTCTAGCTACTTTACCCATGTTTTACCAAATGAATTTCTATGTCTATACATTGATCACACTAGCATCCCATCCAGAATCTCATAAAAGACCCTGGATTTAAGTTGAACCTATTCTTCAAAGGTAACCTCAAGTCCTTTCTCTTCCATAAAGTACTTGCTGACTGGGTGAGCCCAAAATCAATGTTTCTCCCTCTGAACTCCTTATAGACTTAGATTTCATCACTCATCTGGCTGTCAGAAGATTATTTTGAGTTCTGCTAATTATAATTTCAAAAAGACATATTCTATGTATATAGGCAGATTGAAAGTCCAGGAAGAGAAGAGATTGCATATGACACCTTTTTGCAGCCTCAGTTTTGAGTAAGGTTATAACTTGTACATAATTGGAACTCCATAAGTATTATAAATAATGAAAACAAAATATATGACAGAGAAAGATGTATAAAAATTACAGTCATTTTTCCTTCTATGTTTCTCAATGCTACCTACACTGACATGACCTTTTTTGGCTGCCACATCACATCTGACTTGTACAGGGTCCTTAAAACTTTTTGAGAATAATTGCTATCTCGCCAAACCTCTTTAACTTACACATATGCAAATATCAGATCTATTTTGTTTAGACATAAGCATAAGACTTTGCAATTATCACTTTAAAATTCCATATTATCAGTTTCAATCCAGTGATCAAAGGCTTCCAGGATGTTTTTTAATCAAGATTCTCTTTATTGCTAAATCCAATGACATTTTCTCAATGTCTAGTCTTCTTGTTTTCATTGTAGTATTTCACACTTTTATTTTTTAAATTAATTTTCTTCTGGTTTAAAGCATTCAGCTCAAGCTTTTGAGTTCCAAATTTCCGCCACCTGCTCCTTCACCATTTCCCATGCTATCCAATATAGTTACCACATATACCTTTGCTTTAAAGATTAGCCAGGTTGAAAAGAGGAATTATAAGTAGGGGAATGATCCATAAGAAAGAAGAAACAAAGCAAAAGAAAGAAAGAGAGAGAGAGAGAGAGAGAGAGAGAGAGAGAGAGAGAGAGAGGAAGTAGTTAGTAGTTTGCTTCAATCTGCATTCAGACTCTGTAATTCTGTCTCTTGGTATACATAGCCTTTTCTGTCATGAATGTTTTGGAGTTGTCTTATACCCTTGCATTGCTGAGAGGAGTTCAGTCTATCAAAGTTAGTCATCACAAGTACAATGTGTCTGTAATTGTGTATAGTGTTCTCCTGTTTCTGTTCCCCTGTCTCAGCAACAGTTTATATATGTCTCTCCAGGTTATTATAAAGTTCATCTCCTCATTTCTTATAGCGCAGTAACATTTCATTATTTTCATATACCACAGCTTGTTTAGTCATCCTTCAATTGATGGACATTCCCTTGGTTTCCAATTCTTTGTCACCACAAAAAGAGCTGCTATAAATATTTTTGTATAAATGGGTCCTCCTCCCACTTCTATGCTCTCTTTTGGAAACAACCCTAGAAGTGGTATTGCTGGATAAAAGGTATGAACATATATTCAGAGCCCTTTGGGCATAGTTCCAACTTGCTCTCCGGAATGAATGTATCAGCTCATAACTCCATCAACAATGCCTTAGTGTTCCAACGTTCCCACATCTTTTCCAGCATTTATCATTTTCCTCTTTTGTTATGTTCATCAATCTGACCTGTGAGGTGTGGTGCCTTGGAGTTGCTTTGATGTGCATTTCTCTAATTAGTAGCCCTTTAGAGCATTTTTTTCATATGATTTTCTTTATTTTTTAAGCTTGGAAAACAATGCGTATTTATTATGTGGGTTTTCTTGAAGCAAAAATTTATTGCTTTATATTGAGTCCTCTCTTAAGGTCTGCTGTGTACATGGCAATATGTTTTTTTAATTTTCTATTTAAGTTTGAATTGTTTTAAAAAATATTTTAAAAGAGGAATAACAGAGGTCACTGTTCTTGCTCCTCTGCCTTTTTGTGTTCCTCCCGTAATGTAAACTCCTGTTCAAAATCACTTCCTCTTGAAAGCATTTCTTGGTTGACCCCCATCTATTTCTGATCACTTTTTGTTGTTTGTCCTTGATTCTCAAAGAGAACCAATGCCATCAGGAGGATGATGTCTTGACTTGCAAGTGAGTTGGATTTCAGTGAGGCAGGCAGGACTGTTTAAAGTCATCAGCCTAACTATCTCATCCAAAGTCATCAGAGTCCAGTCGAGATGATACTATCCCCTAAGACTCAGGGAAAAAATATTTAGGTGCTCAAAACATACAATGTTAATTTGCACATTTGTATGTTTTCTTGTGTCAGATCTTTATTATATAAGTATTTTGTATCACCATATAGGCTATATTTGATATAGTACTTTATACAACCAAACAGAGTATAAGAGTCTTTTAGGCTAGGAAAGGTATCCCATAAATTCATCAAAGTTTGAATTGTTGGGTTGACTAATTTTTAAAAAGTGCTTAAAGAATCTGAATCTTTATTTTTATTTCATTTTCTTTAAACATTATGACAATAGCCTTTTAATAACAATTAATAATTTCACAGGATCCAAATCAAAAGAGTTAAATTTTCCAATGATAAAATTATATTATCATCAATTGCATTTCTTTTATTTTCTTTCTTTTTTTACCTCACCTGGGAGTCAGCATATAGGATATATTCTCTTATAAGTTTTTTTTAAACACTTGAGTGTAGAGCTTTAAATTCTTGGTTCTTTCGGTTCCTCGCTTGTCACCTAGCCCCACTGGAAGGACAATCAATTCAATACAGGCTGTACATGTGTAATTACACAGGACATCTCCACAGTGGACATATTGTGAGAGGCTGATTGTATGTCCCTCCTTCCTATCCTGTTCTATTCTCTACCCTGTCCCTGTCCAATTACTGAAGTGTGTGCTTCCAGCAACCTTACCCCAACCCTTCCCTTCCCCCCATTGTTCCCCCTCTTATCCCCATCCCCACGGCTCTCCTGTGTGGGAAGATACCCAGTTTAGAGCTTAAGTCGTTCCTCCTCTAAGCCAAATTCAATGAGAGTAAATGAAAGTAGAGTCATAACAGTTATCCCTTGCCTCTTCTAAATGGGGATGATTAACCCCATTTTATCTTTCCCTGTCTCCTCTCATTCTAGTCCTCTCCCACCTCAGAATTTCACCTTTTAAAGTATCATCCCTTCATATTCAATTGATTCTGAACTCTCTATGTACACATACACACACATGCTCAGATATATAGACATATGTATAAGTATACATCTATCTATCTATCTATCTATCTATCTTTCTATCTATCTTTCTATCTATCTATCTATCTATCTATCTATCTATCTATCTATCTATCTATCTATCTGTCTGTCTGTCTGTCTGTCAAACCTATATACATTTGTATTCCCTTCTCCTATCCTCCCACTAAGAAAAGTTTCATGAGTTACTATTATTGTTTTCCATATTGGCATGTAAATAGTTCAACTTTGATAAGTTCCTTACGATTTCTTTCCCATGTTTGCCTTCTCATGCCTCTTGTGTTTGAATGTCAAATTTTTCTGTTCAGTTCTGTTTTTTTTTTCATCAAGAATGTTTGAAAGTCGTCCACCTCACTGAATGACTATATTTTCCCCCGGAACATTATATTCAATTTTGTTAGGTAGATGATTCTTGGTTTTAATTCTAGCTCCCTTGCTCTCTGGAATATCATATTCCAGGCCCTTTTATCCCCCAATGTAAAAGCTGCCAGATCCTGGGTTATCCCAATTTGGTTTCCACAGTTTTCAAATTGCTTTCTCTTTGCAGTCTGTATTATTTTCTCCCTTATCTGAGGATTCCTGAACCAGGCTATAACATTTCTAGGAGTTTTCTTCTAGGGATATTTTTCAAGAAGTGATTGGTGAATTCTTTCACATTTCTATTTTGCCCTCTGATTCTAAAAATTCAGGACAATTTTCGTCAAGAATCTCTTGAAAGATGCTTTCCAAGTTCTTTTTTGGATCACGGCTTTCAGGTAGAACAATAATTTTTACATTGTCTCTCCTGGCTCTATTCTCCAGGTCAGTAGTTTTTTCAAAGAGATATTTCACATTGCTTTCTATTTTTTCATTTTTTGTAACTGTTTAATCGTATCTTGGTTTCTCATAAAGTCGTTACATTCCACTTGCTCCACTCTAATTCTGAAGGAATTATTCTCTTCAGAATGTTTTTGAGACTCTTTTTCCATCTGGAAAATTCAACTTTTTAAGACATTCTCCTACTCATTAACTTTCTGGGCCTCCTTTGCCATCTGAGTTAATTTGTTCTTTAAGGTATTGTTTTCTTCAGTCAGATTGTTGGCTCTCTTTTCATGATTTTCTCACATCATTCTCATTTCTGTTTCAAATTTTTCCTCTACTTCTCTTATTTGGTTTTCAAAGTCCTTTATAAGTTGATCTATGGCTTGCAGGCCGTCTTCATGTTTCTTGGAAGCATTTTCTGTGGGATATCTGACTGTGTTGTCTTCCTTCCATTCCATGCTTTGATCCTTTTGGCTGCAAAAAAGGATTCTAGAGTTTTATTTCTGTTCTTACTTTGCTTCTTTTTCCTCATGTTGGCCAGTCAATTAATTGCTTGACTTTTTAGCTCTGTGGAACTCTGACTCCAGGGGGGGAATGCTCTGTCCCAAATTGCTGGGATTTTCACAGCTGCCAGAGCTATTAGGGGGGTGCTTCAGCCTCCCCCTCAACTTTGGCTCTCTAAAAGGGCACCCCAGGACCTCCACTCAAGACCATGATCCAGATCCAGGCTGCTCAACTCAAGAGCCCTTGACTTTGATCAATTGCCTCCACCCCCTGGCTACCTGTAGTCCAGGAGCTCTCAGGCAGCCCAGTGGAGGCAGTTGCTGCTTTCAGCCATTCCTGCTGCCACAGCCACCTTCCACTGCTTCCTTGACCTGGGAGAAGTTTGGTCAAAATACTTTTCTCCCCTGAATTTATAAAACTCCACTGACCCTTCTCTTAGCCTTTTGTCTTCTGGCCTGATAAATGTGGAAACTGTGCCTCCAGTGCCGTGGATCTGCTGTCCCATAGACTTGGCTCTGTCTGACTACCATGGGGCCTGGCTGGGGTTTCGGCTCGGCCAGCTGTGGCTCCCAGCCTGCTTTGTTGAGCCCCACCTGCCAAGCTGCCTTCAGCAAGAGATGTGTTTTCTGTATTTTTGAGAGTCTGGGAGCCTTAAAATTTGATTAGAGTAGTATTTTATGGGTATTTAGGGTGGCTGTGTGGGAGCTGCAAAACTTTGCTGTTCCTATGCCACCATCTTGGTTTTTTGCATTTCTTTTTTATTACTAATTTTTTAATTTGTTTTTTGTTTACATCATTTATTTTCATGAGATTTTTGAATTACAAATTTTCTTCCCATCTTTCCCCTACCCCAACCCGAAAACCATGCTCCCAGTGTAAAGCCCCTCCCCTGATCTGCTCTCTTACTTTCTGGTAGGGCAGGGAGGGTCTCCCTACCCCAGCCCTTGTAAATCTTAATTCCTAGTTGCAGGTTTTGCAGAGCTTTAAATTCTAGATTCTTTCGATTCCTCCCTTGTCACCTTCCACCATTCGACGGACAAGCAATTCATTATGGGCTGTGGATGTGTGATTTTACAGGACATCTTCATAGTAGACATATTGTGACAATGATCATGTGTCTCTAATTCCTATCCCTCCCCCCCTTGTTCTGTTTTCTACCCTGTCCCTGTCCCTTTATTGAAGTGTGTGCTTCCAGCATCCCTCCCCCAGACCATGCCCTTCCCTCCATCATCCCCCCTTCTCATCCCCATGCCCCCCACTTTCCTGTGTGGCATGATGCCCAGTTTAGTGTTTATGCCATTTCTTCCCTAAGCCAAATCCAGTGAGAGTAATTGAAAGTAAGGTCGTAACTGTTTTCCCTTCCCTCTTCTATATGGGATAATTAACCCTATTTTGTCTCTCCCTGTCTCCTCTTATTCTAGTCCTCTCACATCTCAGAATTTCACCTTTTAGAGTATCATCCCTTCATATGCAATTCATCCTATGCCTTCTATATACACATATACACTCATGCTCAGATATGTATTCATACACATATACAGCCTCCTATTTAGACATATGAGTAATTATACTTACATATACATTTGTATTCGTCTCCCATATCCTCATACTCACAACAGTTTCCTAAGTTACTATTAAGTAACACTTTCCTAAGTTACTATTATCATTTCTCCATATTGGCATGTAAATAATTCAAATTTGATAAGTTCCTGGCAATAACATTTCTAAGAGTTTTCTTTTGGGAATCTTTTTGAAGAGGTGATCAGAGAATTCTTTCAAGTTCTATTTTGCCCTCTGATTCTAAAACATCAGGGAAATTTTCTTGAGGATTTCTTGAAGGATGCTTTCCAAGTTCCTTTTCTGGTCATGGGTTTCAGTTAGACCAATAATTTTCAAATGGTCTCTCCTGGATCTATTTTCCAAGTCAGTGGTTTTTTCAAGGA
>JAQQSW010005362.1:0-14211 GCA_028646575.1 Pseudocheirus occidentalis | reverse complement strand
ATACTATTAAACAGTTACAAACAAATGAAAAAATAGAAAGCAATGTGAAATATCTCCCTGAAAAAACCACTGACCTGGAAAATAGATCCAGGAGAGACAATTTGAAAATTATTGGTCTACCTGAAAGCCACGATTACAAAAAGAACTTGGAAAGAAATATATTGCATGACTTCACATCTATAACTGACATCATATTGTTTGCCTTCTCAGTGGGTGGGGGAGGGGCAGGTGGAATGAAGAGAATTTGGAACTCAAAATTTTAAAACGTGAATGTCAAAACATTTTTATGTGTGATTGAGAAATATTTAATAAAATAAGTAAAAGCACATTAAAAATTTTTTTGATTGACCTGTCAGATATGATTAGATCATCAGTATAGCTTTTAATGTGGCTGACAAAGGGCTCATACTGAGAAAAGAGTCATATTTGACATTTTTTTGTACTTATGCTAATAGCATTATCCTAACCTGCAGTCTCTTTGCAGGAATCTTCTTAAATCACATGTCTACTTTTTGAGTGTCAGTTTAATTAACACTGGGCAATAAATCTATGAATCACAGAATCTGAAAATTGGAAGGGGCTTCAGTGGAAGGGGCTTTAATCCATATGCAAAAGGGATTTCTGCTCTAATGTTCCTGACAAGTGGTTACCTACAAAATCTGTGAAGAGGGGAAGCAACCATACTGCTGAGTTAGCCCATTCCACTCTTGGACAATTAAAATTTTTGGGAAATTTTTCCTCACACAAGCCTAAACTGTCTCTTTGTAATTTCCACCATTCTTAGTTCTGCCCTCTGGGGTCAAACATAACACGTATCCTTCTCTACATCATAGCCCTTCAGATATATGAAGACAGCTATCATGTCCTCCCTGAATTTTCTCTTCTTCAGGCTAAACATGTCTAGTTCCTTCAATCTATCCTGATGTGACATGGATTTAAGGCCCCTCACTATCCTTGTTGCTATTCTCTGGACAATGCAGTTTATCGAGGTCCTTCTAAAAGCAGGTGGCCCAGAAATGAATACAATATTCCAGATGGGGTCAGAACAGGACTTGGTACAGTGGAATGATCACCTCCCTGTTCCTGGAAGCTCAGTATCTCCAATGAAGGTCAAGATTGCATTAGCTTTTTTGGTATCTTTATCATATTGCTAACTCATACTTAGCTTCAAGTCCACTAAAACCCACAGATCGCTTTGGTAACAACTTTTTTTTTTAACCATACCACCCTTTTTGGTGGCAGAATTAATTTTTTTGTACCTAGGTATAGACTTTACACTTGTCCCTATGGAATTCCAATTTTAATTAGCTTCAGGATCTTTTCAGATCCTGACACTATCATCCAGTGTGTTATCTTCCAGCTTTGCGTCATCTGAAAAATTGACAAGCATATATAATAATGTTAAAACAAAACAACGACAAGCACAGTTCTCTAGAATACTCTACTAGGGTCTCAAGTTACAGTTACATTGAACCACTAGCAACAACTCTTTGAATTCAACTATTCAAATGGTTCTAGGTAATCTAATCCATCTATCTGTCTCGTCCATGAGAATTAGATATTTTATCAAAAGCTTTGCCAAAATCTAGGTAAATTATATAAACAGCATTCTTTGTATTTATGGCTTAGTTATTTCCAAAATAGGAAATAAGGTTGGTATGGCAGAAACTGTTCTAGATGAAACCAGGTGGGCTCTTTGTAATCACTACTTTTCTATCTAGATATTTATCAATCATCTCCTTCAACAGCTATCCTAGAAACTCCAGACATCAAAAAGAAGCTATATATTGTTTGCGGGTTCTTTTCTTCTTTGGGACATTTGCAGGCTCTTTTCTTTTTCAGGGCATTTCCTCTTCTCCAATCTTGAAAGTTCTTCCTTTTTTGATGAATATTCAAATATTTACTGCAACCAACAGTGATCCCATCTGCCAGTTCTTTCAGGCTTTGTGAATGTAGTTCCTCTGGGTCAGGTGGCCTGAATGCATCAAGGGGAGTTGCAAGCAAGATCTACTCTTTCTACCTCCTCACTGATCTGGGATGTGTTCCCTTTCAGTTATTTTGGGTCTATCATTTCCATGTTATAGGTGGTTATTCTTTGCAGAGAGAAAAAAACAAACTCCAACGTATGAATCAGGCACTTCTGCTTCTTTCTGTTTGCAGGTTTCAGTCCCATCTACTACCCTGAATAAAGAGGCGTTTTTGTTGTCCCTCATTTCCCTTGCCAGCCTCAGCTCATTTTGAGCTTTAGCACTTGAAACTATTTTTACAGGTTACAAATACTCTTATATTTTCTAAATCAAAGTTGGTTGGTGCATTTCCTGTGTATCCACATCATTCTCTTCAAATATCATTGTCCCTTTTCATTAGAATTGATTTCCTCTCTGTCTTCAGAACTGCATTTCTAAGTTGCATTTCCCTACACTCCTGGTTGACTTCCTCTATGACACTTTAGTTCATGGGAACCTTTTTATCCTTCCTCTGAACCCTTGAAATCTGCTTTCCTAAACTACAAGGTATATGTCAGACTATGCCCATATTTCTTCTCCTCTGTCACGAACTTCTTCAGAAAGTAACAATCTTAGCTGCTCTACTTCTTCATTTTTTGTAGCTACTCTCTATAGTATCTAACTTGAGGTGCACATAAAGGTAGTCCTCTCCCTCTCCTACCCTTTTTAAAGTCCTTTGGATTAATTTGCAAGTCATATGGCAAAAACATTCTTACCAGGCTTTGTGCTGGTGTGCTACAACTCTTGCTAGGCACGTGTCATTTCTACATTATATGTACTGGTCCAGTAGGTGCTATTATTCTCATTTTTATAGATGAAGAAACTGAGGCAGAGAGAGGTTAAGTGATTTGCCCAAAGTCGGAAAGATAGTGTCTGAGGTAGGATTCAAACCTGTAACAACCCTGTAACATGTAGATGCTTTAATCAGTGGTTTACTTCCCAAATTCCTTTTTCTTCAACAGTGCAGAAAATTCAACTTTTCCATACAGACTGCAGTTTCTTGCCCAGGACTTCATAACTGTTGGCAATGCTTTTTAGATTCCTTCTGGAAGTGTTATTTGTGTTTACATGAATCTCTGAAGTGTGTAGTTGTCATATGTTTTGATAAATCTTGGGAGGTTCTTTGTTGTCTTGGATCCTAGACCCAGGAAGACAAGAGACCTCTATACAGTTTTTATCAAGTCGATAAAGAGCTGCCTCAGAACCTCTAAGCAAAGAATCACCAGGTACTACTGCTGATCTTCTCTTCCTCCTCTGCCCTTCCTGGAATGATCTCTCCTCTGAAAGCTTCTATGGCTCTACCACATGATTTTCTGAAGAAGAGCACAACTAGCAGCTTCCTTTTAAGTTCTAACTGGACAGCTATCCTTTCCCTTCCCTGGCTCTTGTGCTTTTCTTGTATTTATATTCTTCCATTCCCAACATCCCAACAAGGATCAAGTCTTTCCTCTTTGACCCTGGATGCCTTTTTTCCCTGTGAAGTCTCAATTCTGTTTCCTTTAGAAACAATCAAATTTCCCCTTACAATCTGGAGTGTGAAGAAGCATTCTTCTAATCCCTTCACCTTCCCCAAGAGGGAGATCAGCCTCTACTTGGAACAGACATAGCCACTTTGCTCTGACAAAAATACAAATACTTCACATAACCAAATATACAAACATCACATTTAAGTCCACCTAACTAGGCATAATACAAACAGCAATATCTTACAATATACCACAAGCAAATGCACAAATGTGGGTCCCATTGTCAGCCCCTCCTCACTGTGGATTCCCTCTCTTCCCTAAGAATATAATGAATGGAATATTGGAATTGAATACTGGAAGGGATATGTAGACTGAGTGAAGGTACTCATTTTAAACCATAAATTAAGTATTAAAAGCTCAATTTCTTTCCTTTTTTCTGTATTAAAAAGGTCTCATTTTCCTTCTGTACTTTAATGAATTGCCTTGTGCACCTAATCCACTTTGGGAGACAACTGTCCTATAATAGTTTTTCGTTTTAATTGATTTATTTACTTTTAGTTTGCAAGATTCAATTCCAGAATGCCTTGGGTTCAATTTTCTCCCCCCTCTTCACCCCCACCCATGGCATCATGCAATCAAGTATAGGATTTGCAAATACTTTCACACTGGACATTAGTCTGGTTGTATAGAAGGGTTCTGTAATAGTGTTTTTCAAAGGGTAGATTGGAACACACCAGTTTACTGTCATATATATTCATTAACAAGCTTCAGATTTTTTTTCTCTTCTCATTTTTTACCCTTGAAGGAATTAGAATCTAGTAATTTATCAATAGCTGTGTCTACACTATGGGGAAAAATATATACTTTGTCCAAAAATATAAATCTTACAATAAATACTTTCCTAAATAATGTTATGTTAGTAAATGTGGCTACAGTGATGGTTACTGAAAGACCTATTGCCTACATGACTAATGTTGATATTTTACGTTGTTTACTTAAAAAACCTTAATATGATAAAGTTAATTTTGTAGTAGAACACATTACTCTAAAAACTTGGGAAATATTTCTAGAGACCTCAAGAATAAATGTTTAAACTCATTTAATTGTGAAATACTGGAACATTCTGCAGCGGTAACACTATCTGAATATGCTAGGGACACAGTTTATTTCTAAATAGGACTGATATCTACTACAATTAAGAGAAACAATTTTTTAAAAGCTTTCTTTAGACAACTGTAACCATTCAACATACAATTTCCAATACCCTTCAAACTGAACTAACCGTTACGTCAAACAGTACTGTGGCCTCCTTCTGGCTTGGTGATTTGTGCAATGTTGCTAACCTGTTTAGAAATAACATACACAATTTGAATTAGTAAGGATAAATAACAATTTCAATGTACACAGTGGGTTTCCTACAATTCTAAACTGTGCTAAACTAAAATTCTAAACACCATTAAAGTGAATAGTAGCAAAAAATGATGAAGTTAATCTTTCCTTTAATTAGACATGTACAAGATGATTAAGATTAAATAACTGACATTAAGGGTGACTTAAATGCTTGGTTCCCTTTGACATACATCATTTTCCTCATGTACCTTCACAATGTTCAATCAGAACATGACACTTTACTTAAATATTCTCATGTTCTAATTTCAGATTATTAGAAACAGGGTATTTTTTTTTGCAAGAGTCCCTTTTATTGTTTAAACAATCTCCTCTATTAATCTTCAGGAAAACTCAAAGCAGTTCACCTTCAGACCAAAATGTAACAAGAAAAAGAAAAAGCATTGTTTAAATCTTCCTATAATGACATTACTTTGCATCAGTCAGCACTGTACTTTTCAAAGCGATTTCCTATCACCCTCCACAACAACCCTGAAAGGTACATAGAAAAAAATATCTTACAGAAGAAAAAATGGACTCAAGGATTAATGACTGCCCCGTGTTCACACAGCTGGTAGAGAAATAGAATTCAAACTAAGCTTTCATGGTTACCTTCAGCCAATTTAAAATTACTACAAAAATGTAAAGAGACATGCAAATTGTGTCTTAAAAGCTTATAAAAGTAACTTGAAATCAAGTAATACAATGATTTGGGGTGAAAATATCTGGTAAATCCTCATTATAGAAAAACAGTTTTTATTTGGTGTCTACATCTCAGGGATCTCACAGAATTTCAGCAATTTAAAAAACCA
Organism: Pseudocheirus occidentalis; assembly: GCA_028646575.1. Taxonomy (NCBI): domain Eukaryota; kingdom Metazoa; phylum Chordata; class Mammalia; order Diprotodontia; family Pseudocheiridae; genus Pseudocheirus; species Pseudocheirus occidentalis. Next base: position 8,541 of record JAQQSW010005362.1, on the reverse strand, counting down.
AACAGAGGAATCTCTTGGCTAATGGCTACATTTGGGATGAAACACAACATATGGCTGAACTACATAGTTTAGGTCAGGAAGAAACAAGTCAGAAGCACAGTTTGTGCTCTAAAGCACAGCACACATATGAAATGCTGTGTGGGGGTGTGATTTATCACCCAGCACTACCACCTGATACTCTTGGCAAAAAGAGGTAAAATTCTGATGATGATTGCTTCACATCATGAATATGCAAATGGCAAGAAAACCCACAGTATACAAGGCACAAAATAATTTTTAAAAATCACTATAAAAATTTTACCTAAAGTATCGTTAATAATGCTTTAGGTAAAGCACGTTTTAAAAGACTGGACAACCTAAATCCAAAACCAGGCAACATAAACTTACATATTTGTGACTTTCAGAAATTTAAATTCTTTGCTTAGCTTAGAAAGGTTAATTTTTAAAAGGCTTTTCTCTGATTAGACTTTGCAATTTATTGCCCAAGTACATGGTCAATACTGTGGAGTACAATCAACTAGTTCTTTAAAAACTTAAAAAGCACCCACATAATCTTAAAGACCTGAAGGCATTTTGGCCACAGAAAACAAGACAATAAAGAATTAGTGGAATATTTAATTCCTTAAAAACTGTTCAATCTAATAATGATTTAAATAGCTGATGTAACACAAGGTCACCGTCCAAAAGAAACTGGCGGAAAATATTGGAGAAAAAAACCTGACCCATGGGAAATAACATTTTTAAAATTATTAAAATGGAAAATGATTCACACTTTTAAAAATGTTGACACCAATGAACTAATGTTCAGGGATAAGCACTAGGAAGGTAGGAAAAGTTAGATTTGAAGCTGCTAAGGAGGTATTTTTCTTTCTTCCCTAAGCATAACTATACCACTACAACACTGTAATCTCTTTTCAACCTTTCCAAGGCTCACTACAATAATGCTAACATAAAAGAACATTAAAACGCACCAGATTAATGCAGAAACAAATCTTGAATGTAGAGGACTAGCAGAGATGGCAAACTGCAGGAGTACAATAAAGGCGTCTCTTAGAGCACTCTAATCTCAAATTGCATTGCTGCAGAAGATTCATCCTGTGATCCATACATGGATGCTGGTCCATATGGAGAAAGCTGGTGTAGGACTTAAAGAAATTATGTGGCCTAGAAGATGCTCTTCATCCAAAAATACCTAAGGGAGCCATTGGTTCATTCATTCTCCCTTCACTGGATATTCATCTGCAATCCAACTAGCTTGAACTCATTTCCATAATAATTCATTATCATTCAACAAATCTCACCAGAATTTATGTGAGATGTGTGCTGGATTCTGATTTCACCTTTTAGTAATGCAATAGTAATATTTACCACATAACTATTGATTTAGAGGGCAGAGCATCCATCAGTTGTTAAACACTGAGGAATGAGTAGAAGAGCTCTTCTCTGACACTTGAAATTAGTCCCATGAACCTAAAACAGGGAATTACTAGAAATTGAGGGCAACATAAAAAAAAAATCAGTAAAATAATTGAAAAAAATTATTCTCAGATTAATTTTGTATTTTTATACACTGTATTTTGTTCATAAGTCTAACTTAAAGAAGCAAAACATCTACTTATCCCTATATATACATCTATCCACACAATAACTTCCAAAATTAGATACTAAAAACAATCTTCTGTCTTATAGTTAGTTGAAGAGATATCCTGCCAAAGATCCTCTTAATTATTTTTAGTTTTTCTTAGGTGCTATTCTATTAGAGAACATTTAATTATAGCCTGAGGTAGATTGCTATTACATAGCAACTACACAGGGAATTCCTTAGAACATTTAAACAGCAGGTTGCAGTTTGCAGAATAGCCTACATCTCAGGAAGTATAAGCAATGTTTTAGGAGTCTCTCAGTTGGAGATCTGCTACCAGGACTTTACAACAGAGCATGTTGTCGGAAGTGGATTTTCTTTTGAGCACAATGTCACATTCACAGGAAGGGGGAAGAACAATTCTATGGTTAGGAACAAATTAGCAAAAGCAATTATTTTATTTACAAGAAAATAGGTCCCAATAGCTGAAGCTGGTGAAGGTCAAAGACTAATCAGAGGTATGGAAAAAGCTGTAATATCACCCAAAACAATTATTTAAAAAAGGAAATACTGATGGAAAATCTGAGTTACTTGAGCCATTTGGAAATAGCGATCTTTAATAGAAGTACAGGACAAATAAACTATCTGACATAAATGTATCATTTAAAAAGAAAAAGGGAGTCTAATTCTGTTGATGAACTAAAGAGAGTAGTGTTAAAATAAAAGTAGCTGGGTCAGTACTTACTTTTTATCAATTAATATGAGAACATAAAGTAAGAGATCTCATCACTGACCAGATCCAAAGTGTATTTAGGGTAACCCTTTGTTCCATCTGCAGCCTACATGCTGTCTCAGCCTCCCTCTCCATAACAGCTTTTGGACAGAGTTCATGAGGTTATGCCAATTAATCTAAAAGTGGAGAGGCTGGCAGGTTTCTGGCATTATTCTATAAAGTACATTAAAAAAAAACCACAACTTCTTTCTTTCCATTTTAAGGAAAATGAAAGCTAGTTTGTTCATTTGCTGAAAGGTTTTAAAAGTAGGGGAAAGGGATTCATATTATTAGTTTTTATGCACAAAAAGGTATTTATCAAAAAGAAAACAAGGTAACAAGAACTGAGCAAGAATAAACACAAGAAAATGCCAACAATACAGACATAAAATTGTGCATAGGTGACATTAGTGAGTACCATATTAAGTAGTTAAGAAAAATGACCCTATTTTCTACAAAAGAATCTTGGGGAAACCTTCAAAAATAGTCTTCTCTATGACACTTTTAAACCCTCCTAGGTACAAGGGGTATCAAGCTTCTTTCAGGATGCTAGCTAAAAAATGGTAATTGATTCCAAAAAGGTATAGAGGAGACAACATTCCTCTTCTACTTATGTTTTCAGGTATAACCCATTGTTTAAATATTTGTAAGAATTTTCTCTTTAGTTAAAGAACTTTTCAGGTTCTGAAATTCTGTGATTTATTACAGAGCAACAGCAACCTACATTTGCACCTGCTCACATGGAACCAGTGAATAAAAGAAAAGGGCCCAATGGGAAGCCTTATGAATTGATGCAGAGTGAAGTAAACAGAACCACGAAAACAATATAAATAATGACAACAATGGAAAGAGGAAGAAGAAAAATATCAAGTTGCATGATGAGAATGACCAAATTTGTCCCTAAAAGGAGAAGAAAATGTATCTCTTGCTCTCCCAGCTTTGCAGATATGGGGGGCTGTGGGTGTACAGCATGGCTTCTACTGTCAGCCTTGTTTAGTAGACTCTCCCCTCTGCACTTCTTTTTTATTCTTTGTTAAAAAGTACACTTCCCTACAAAAAGGGGGAAAAAGGACCATGTTGGGAGATGAAGGTGATATAAAAACAAAAGACAGTAATGAGAATAAAAAACAAAAACAAAGTAGTGGCAGTTCAAATGACACTGCATTGCACAACCATGAGACCAGTTCCAAGGTGGACTAGCTTATGACATCTATTGAATGCCAATATGAGTCACCAGTCAGCATCCTCACTGACCTCTGCTTTTGGTCCCAATGAAGGATTAATCGAATCGTAGCTGCATGTCCCCAACTTTCCCCTAAGGAAAAAAAATATAATAATGACTTATGAGTATCTTGTTTTATCTTCTAGGTGGAGAGCAGTTTTTCAGACCAACTCCAATCACCAGTTGCAGCCTCATTTAATACAGTATTATAACCACAGTATTAAATTTCATCAAATTCAGGACATATGTTGCATTACTGTTATCAGGTACTATGACAGTCAATCTTCTACACCACCAGAAACAGTCACATATTTCTATAGCATATTTCTATAAAAGGAGAAAAATAAAAACTCTGACATAATATTTAAGACCTTAATAGAGGAATCCAGAAACATTTTGCCAATATATTCTAGCAACAGTAATAAATTCCCTCCACCTCTTATAATCCCTAGTTTATTTTTAAATTAACTCCACCTGTCACTTTTTTCTGAAGTCTTTCCTGGTCTCCCCAGCTATTAATATTTCCCTTCCCCCAAAAACTTTGTATCTGTTTTATATCTACCTCTATGTGTACATGTTGACTTTTCCAGGTAGGATGCATGCTCTTTGGTTTTGCTTGTCTATGTATTCATGGCGTAGTAACCTGGCGTATAGTAGACATTTAATAAAAGCATAATCTGAGTAATGACCTCCTAATAGACCTTCCTGTCTCTACTTTCTCTCCTCTAATCCATTTTATATATGTCAGATTAATATTAATAATGTAAAAATCTGGTCATGCCTATCTTCTATTAAAAAGTCTCTCCCCATTGCCTAATAGATAAATGTTTATAAACTCCCTAGCCTAGCTATACAGTCTGGGACCAATTGACTTTTCTAGCCTGAAAAGTCTAGAAATTATTCTACTTATCAATGTAAACATGAGGTATTCTAGTAGTTGTTTATCCTCTGACTCTAATATTTCATCACAGCACAGAGTTGCCTTTGGATTTACAAAGGCTCTGCCAGCAGAATGCAAGTTCAGACAGGGCCTATGTGAAGTCAGAAAGATTTCAAATGTGCACTCAGCAACAGCCTAAGTATCTGATATCTGAGAACTAACCTAATAAAGTATGCAGATGCTTTCCCCAAGAGGGTTGACTACCTGTTCAAGACTTTTCAGGAACAGCAGCTCATGAATACCTTTTGCTACTGGAGAGAGAAACTAGAATCTGTATTCAATGGAGAGTATCCCCACAGTGATGAAATCACAGGTCCTTAAAGAAATATTATTGTTATTATTCATAAAGCAACTAGACTATTTACCATTCTACAAGTGTGAATATCTGTTGGCATTTCATAATTTTCAGTTTCACATCATTCTCTAAAAATTGGTTCGTTTCAACTCACTCCCACTTTGACCTCAGACTGCTGAAATGACCAGGGTCAAATGCCTACTCTTCTCTCTAGCTCTGTCTAATCTGCTCTAGGGGGAAAGAGTTTCTCACTTGCCTCTTCGTTCTCATACCACTTGCTTTGTGCCTCCTTTATATACTCATCTTGTTGCTTTAAGGTAATGTATTTATGTATATAGAGATTATACCATATTATTAGTTGTATTTCTGTACACCTCTGATCTTCCTTAATAGGTTTTAAGTTCTTTGAAGATGAAGGCATCTCACTGAACTCCCTCTACATCTTCTCTTTGATAATCTGTCCTCTAAAATAAGGAGGAACATGCAAATCAAATAACTTTACATTTTCAAAAAGCCCACAAGACAAAAATTGATGTTCTGACATGTAAGTCATCTAGTTACAAACTATCAAACTTTTTGTTTGCTGTAGAATTCCCTTTGATGTAGAGCACCTGTTTCAGTTACTGGAGATTTAAAAATGCAAACCTCTTAACATTTGCAAGCTTCCCCACTCAGAAAACACAAGCTACCTGTTATATTGTACTTCAAAACTTTTTTTTAAATTTTTTTTTAATTTTTGCTATTTTTTTGGAGGGCAGTTGGGATTAAGTGACTTGCCCAAGGTCACACGGCTAGTTTTTGTGTTAAGTGTCTGAGGCCGGATTTGAACTCAGGTACTCCTGACTCCAGGGCTGGTGCTCTATTCACTGTGCCACCTAGCCACCCGGTACTTCAAAACTTTTTGATAGGCGGCTAAAAATCTGAGATAAGGAGAGAAGTAGAATACGAAGATAATCAAAGGGCTTCATCTACAAATATAATTAAAAATCTAATCAATGTTCCCTAAAGATATATCTTGACACTGCTCCTCCTGTTCCCAGCTGTACCTGCATCTTTCTATCTTTCTTCTCCATAATTAAGGATGTTAGAAAGTGTTTGCAACAGAATTAATCTTCAGAATAATTTTCAACAAGTACAGTAAGGTAAGTCTAAGCCTCATCAGGTACCTACCACTGCGAGGAGTCCTTGCTCTATCTCCGTTATGTCTCAGTTAAATTATGGCCACCTGCTGATACCCTCTAGTTCTATCCTCTATTTCAAAGTTTTAAACTTAAAAGCTTTTATTTGCCATACCACATGATAAATAAACAGTTTAGCATGTGACTCTAACCAAGAATGCTTGGTTTTAGCAGAAGAGCTATTCCATAATAAAAAGGAATGAGCCTCCAAGGATAAAATTCCATGCAGACATGTTATGTAGAGGGCATTTGATTTACCTCATAGATTTTGCTTAAGGCCAAAATAAATATAGAGAGTAGAACACAGGAGTGGAAAAAAAAAAGAGCAAGGGAAAATAGTAAAGTGGTTTCGCAACTATTTGGTTTAACTTGTAATACCAAAAATCCCATATAATGCCTCATCTTGAGATTCCAAATGACTAATTATGGAGGTAACTTCTGCTCTAAGCAAGCCCAACATATGGAAATTCACATGTTTTTTAAAAAAAGATAATTAAGGGATGATTTTTTTGCTTTACAAAAAGAATTTTCCATGGATTCTTTTACCAAGCAGGCTTCCAAGTATATTAAAAAATAGGTCTACTTCAAAAAAAAAAAAAAAAAAAGATTCACACACACTTTTCAAGAAATAATTCACTGAAAAGAGTGACCACCTACTCAGTGCCAGAAACTGGAATGCCAACCAAAAGAAAGATTACTGGAGCTTGAGGGGCATGTGTTCTATTTGAGAGGTTTCTGAGGACAAATTCTTATGATTCTTTCTCTTAAAATGCTATAAATGGGCATGAACATTACACTTTAGATTTTTAGCAAACAGTTAAAGGGTAGGCTTAAAACAAAAGGCTATCTTTTGCAGTATAGTGCCACAGTAAAAAAAAAAGCATTTAGTTAAAAATAATTCTACTGATCTCTCCGCCTTCATGTCTCAGTGACCAGAAGAATTATAGAAAATAGGAATCCCCTATGTTTACATAGTAAAAAAATTCCATAGGCATACGAAATTTTAAAAAATTAATAATTACTTACCTAAAGCAGGAACTAGCAAGGAGTGATTTTTATCAATCTTTGTTGTCATTTGATTAGTCCAAATTACCTGTAAAAAGAAAAAAAAGAGAAAATGAGCTGTATAACAACCAAGTCTTTGATAAATTTTTTGAGGCCTTATTTCTTCAAGGCTCAAAAAAAAAAAACAACTGATGCTGAAAAGAAACCACATCAATATGAGTTTTCTATAACTAAAGAAAAACTCGACTTCTAATACCTGGAGTTTTCTCAATCAAAAACAAAGTTAATTTGCCCATATAAATACAGTAGGCAAATTACTATGTAAACGTGTAGTTATAAATGCTATCACAAAATTCGAAGTGTTAAGTCATTAAAAAAAACTCATAAAGGAAACAGAAAAACAAATTAAAAGTTGAGATACCTGTACAACTGTACCATCTCCAACACAATTATCTTCCTTTTCTAATTTCTCTCTTTCCCTTATTTGTCCTTCCCTCTCTTCCTAATTTTTCTCCTTTCTTCTTTAAAAAATTTCCTGTTTGTGACTTGCATCTTCTAATACTATTCATAGTTATTGCTTTTGTCTACTAGTGGCTGTCAGAGTTAATAAGATGGATAATCTCTGGGTCAAACACTAGTCTATGGTTAAGATTTTGTATTTTGAAAGCTAAGCTTTTAAGAAAACTGAGTTTTAAAGTTTTAAGAGTTTTAAAAGGGCAAAGACAAGATGGCAGCGTAGAAGCAGCAAGGTCCTGCAGCTCCCACACCGCCACCCTAAACACCCATAAAATAAGAGCCCAGACAAAGTCTAGGGCTCTCAGACTCACAAAAATATAGAAAACACATCTCTCACTGAAGGCAGCTTGGCAGCAGGGGCTTGGCTCGGCAGCAGGGGCTCATCGCGGCGGCAGGGAGAGGAGGCTGGCCCAGCCTGAAGCTGAGACTAAGGCCAGGCCTGGGGTGGTGGGAAGGAGCTGAGCTGAGCCAAGCAGAGCCAGGCCACAGCCAGTCCACAGGAGAGAAGATCTACAGCCTCCAGCACCTCCACATCTACCAAGGTGTGAAGAATGGGGACTGGAGAGGGGCAGCTCGGTGGGAGGGGCTTGTCCAGCAGGCTGGCAGGCGAGGAGCGGAGAGCAGCCTGGCCCAAAACCGCAGCCGTGGCCAGGTCAGGCCGCAGGGCGGCCAGGAGGAGCCAAGCCCCACAAGCTGCAGCTTGAGTCTACTTCAGAGAAGATCTATTACACCTGAGGGAATCTTCATATCCACCAAATCAGAATTAGATGGTCAGTGAAAGTGAAAGTGAAACTTTTGAAATTTAATTTGGGGGAGGAAAACCAGTTCAGCCAATCTGCCCCAGGGGCAAGGAAGCAGCGGGGGAGGGGAACTGCTGCTGCGGCCCCCACTGGGCTGCTTCAGAGCCCCTGGCCTGCGGACTCCACAGTGGGGCTGAATCGATAGATCAGGGCCAAGTACTCTTGCGTTGAGTGGCCTGGATCCAGATTGTGGTCTTGGGTGGTGGTCCTGGGGTACGCTTTCAGCAAGCC
>JAQQSW010005361.1:0-14211 GCA_028646575.1 Pseudocheirus occidentalis | reverse complement strand
TCCCATAGAGAAGAGGCAAGGGATAACTATTACAATTTTACTTTCAATTACTCTCATTGAATTTGGCTTAGGGAAGAAATGGCATAAACTCTAAACTGGGCACCATGCCACACAGAAGAGTAGGGGGCATGGGGATGAGAGGGGGGATGACGGAGGGGAGGGCAGTGTCTGGGGGAGGGATGCTGGAAGCACACACTTCAGTAAAGGCACAGGGACAGGGTAGAGAACAGAACAAGGGAGGGGTTGGGATAGGAAGGACAAACAGATGATCACTGTCACAATGTGTCCACTATGAAGATGTCCCGTATAATCACTCATCCACAGCCTGTATTGAACTGAGTGTCCTCCCAGTGGGGGTGGGTGACAAGGGAGGAATCGAAAGAATCTAGAATTTAAAGTTCTGCAATACCTGCAACTAGGAATTAAGATATATAGGGGCTGGGATAAGGAGACCCTCCCTGCCCTACCAGAAAGTAAGAGAGGAGAGCAGAGGAGGGGCTTTACAGTGGGATTGCTGCTTTAGGGTTGGGGCAAGGGCAAGACGGGGATAAAATTTGTAATTCAAAAATGTAATCAAAATGAATAATGTAAACAAGAAAACAAATTTTAAAAAATCAAATTTTACAAATACAAAAAAAAAAGAAAGTAGGGGGAAGAGGCCAAGGGGTGGGTGGGTGGGGGATATAAGAGAGAACAGAATGGGAGATGGGGTAATCAGTACGCTTGCTATCTTCAGGTGGAGTAGGGGAGAGATAGGAAGGAAATTTGGAACTCAGATCTTATGGAAATGAATGTCGAAAACTAAAAATAAATAAATTCAAAAAAGAAAAAAGAAACTGTTCTCCTGGTTCTGCTCATTTCACTCTGCATCAATCTTTCCAAGTTTTTCAGAAAGCATCCCCCTTTTGTAACAATACTAGTTGTAAAGGTAACTCTTAAGACCTGGAGTTTCTGTTGCTCCTAGGCCCCAAACAGTGCAATTTTAATGATATGATATGAATAATTGACACAAAGCATTCCTTCTAAGGAAGGAGCATTTTCACCCTTTACAGACAGAAGGTCCATGGGAAATGGGGGCTGAAATTTAAAGTACAAAATTAGTCAGGTACATATGTAGAGAACACATGTGGCAAATAAGAGCATCCTTACTCATGACTCCAAAGTTATTTTCTCTTTTCTTAGAATTCTCATTAAATTTACTACAGGAGCAACATTAATTAGAAAGGAATAAACCCACTGCTTCACTGGACTGAATTGTTTTTGTAATTCTTCTATGTAATTCATCCTGTCTTCTTCTGAAAGTTTAGAGGAGGAAGATGCACTGGATGTTGCCTTAAAATCTCTCTAGGCCCTGAAATGTTCTCAGGTTCACTATTAGTGTATGTCCATATCATGGATGCTCATCCAAGTTCCAGTGGACTCTCTGCTACTAACCCCAATAACTGGTAAGATCTTTGAATCTAATAAATTCACTTGGGCACTCACATATTGGAATATTTATTTGCCATTATAATTGCCTCAGTATTCCATAAGGGGTTGATGCATCTAATTTCTACCCCTATATCTCATTATATATGTTCCTCTAACCATTATTATAGAAACTGTGACTAACACCTCAGTTTCATCTGCCCATTTAACACTTATTAGGCCTTTACAAAGGGATATCTACTACAAAAGTATGACAAAAGAAATACCCTAACACTTTCTTCCATCCAACACCTCAAGGACATACTCTCTATTATATTGCCTCTGTCTCTCAGGGAGTGGACCCAGAACTTAATTTTATTCCTATGTAGCAATGGTCCTACCAAGTTCATATCTGGATGTTGCATGATTTGCAAATGATTTTCAATTCAGCTATGTCTGGTCCCAGCTACCTTGAAGTAGCTTCACCACGGTTATCAGTGATGTTGATATTTTTCTTGTATAATTCTTCTCCTTACTCTCTTCTGCTTCTTTTGTCTTTTATCATGCACATTTTTGAATGAAACATTCCCTTGATACTCTGATTTTCTTGAATAAATCTCTTCTTTTCCATTCTACTGCTTTTATCTATTTCTTTGCTTTGGTAATTTAAGAAAACCTTACTATTTTCTGAAATTTGGCATTCATTTCTTTCTTTTCTCAGGTATTTGTAAAGTGTCATCAGACAGCCATTTTGCTTTATTTTTCTTTTTTCTCCTTGAGAGCAAGCTAAAGAGATCTGCACATGTACCAGACCTTCATTATACTAAAGTCATGAAAGAGTAAACACAAAAGAAACATAGGTATCATGTATTCATGGACACTTGAAAACCAAGTGATAGAATGTGGCCCATGACTCCTCTCCCACTTGGTAGCCTTAGAGTTCAAAACAGTCATCCTTTCATTAAACCAGGAACAAAAAATTTCATATGGATAGGTTGCTGTTTTTGCATGTGCATTGGCTGTACCCATTTTCACATAGCTAAGTTAGATAATATTTAATAACATAATAATAATATCATAGCAGGTAGATAATATTTACAATTGGTTTACAGAACGACAATGTTACACATAAATTGAATGCAAAAATAGGGGTGGAAACAGATCATATTAAAGGCTTTATGGGATACAAACATAGTCCTGATATATAGGGAAAAATAAAGCAAAAAAGAAAACTGTAGATCAATATCTCTAATGAAATTTGATGGAAAAATAGGAAACAGTCTATTAATGAAGAGGTCATAACAGTATATTAAAAATATCATGCAATGCAAACAGATTTGATCTATACCAGCAATGTAGGATTGTCTCAGTAATAGAAAAAACATAAACAAAACAGAACATATTAATGATAAAAACAATAAAAATCACATGGTTATCTAAGTAGATCATCATAAATTTTTAACTACATACAACACCCTTTATGGTACAAAAAAAAATTTAGGCTAGTAATAAATGAATGTTGACATAATGTGTTCAACAGTGTCTAAAACCAAAAATGGGAGTTATTTATCATGGAAAATATAGAATTCTTTGTCCTAAGATCAGGGATAAAACAAGGATTTAATTGCTACCAGTACTGTTTGATATAATTATAGGGAAGATTGTTAAAGCAATAAGACAAGAAAAAGAAATTGAGGGAATAACTACAATCAAATAGGAAACAAAATTATTGCTTTTTGAGGATGGTATTATGATTTACTTAGAGGTTTCCAAAGGGTTAAGTAAAATTATTTAAAACAACAAGTTCAACAAAGTACCAGAATATAAAATAAACCCATTTAGACCAACAAAGAAATTCAACAGAAAGAGCTAGAAAAAGCAATTTCATAAAAAGTAATGAGGGAATGAATAAAATAAATAGGAATCCAGCTCCCAACAACACACACAAAAATTATATAAAGACTACTACAAAATACACTTTATGGAAATAAAGGTATAAGAGACATTCACTGCTTGAGAATACAATAAAAATACAATATTGTCCAATTAATTTATAGACTAATGCAGTGGTTCTTAGCCTGTGGGTGGTGACCCCTTTGGGGTCAAATGACCATTTCACAGAGGTCACAGGGGTCATCTAAAACCATCAGAAAACACATATCTCTATCTGTCTCCAGGTGGTCAGCCCACATGCAGACATGCCCACATATGACTATTAAAGGATCTTGGTATAAGGAAGGTTGAGAACCACTGGACTAATGTGACACTGTGAAACCAAGTAAATTAACAAATTACAAAGATGGTAAGACCCTTGATCTTGTCATCACCCACACATGTAACACTTTTACATTCAAGAATAATGAAATTCACTTATCCTAACATGATCATAAGTGATTTTTCTAAAAGTATAAGTCTAATCATGTCATCCTTCTTCTCAATAAGCTCTAGTGGTTCCCTATTGCTCCCAGAAGCAAATACAAAATCCTCTGTCATTCAAAGCCTGTCATGACCTAGACTCCTCCTACCCACATATCCTTCTCTCTTTTCTATTCCATGAACAAGATATTCCATAGTGGCTGCAGGTATTTTATCTGACTGCTCCCCCTATCAGGAATACTCTCCCTCTTCAACTCGATCTACTTACGTCCCTGGCTTCCTTTAAGTTACAGTTAAAATTCCATCTTTTCCAGGAAGCTTTTCCAAACTCCTATTAATTCTAGTGCCTTTCTTCTGTTAAATATTTCCCATTTATCCTGGATATTGCTTGTTTATATGTATTTGTTTGCATGTAGTCTCTCTCAACAGATTATGAACTCCTTGAAGGCACAAAATTGTCTTCAGCTTCCTTTTGCATTCCCATTGCTTAGCACAGTGTGTGGCACTTAGTAGGTGTTTAATAAATGTTGATTGATTGTTCTATTGACTTTTAACCTGTCCTTATGCCTTCCCTTACTAAACCCCACTCTTTGCACTGTGATCACCAATCCTTTGACTCATCAATTCTCTCCCAGACTCTCTTCCCTGTACTAGCCACTCTCTCCTCTTTGACCCTTGGTAAACCAATTCAACTCTACATTGTCGTCCTCTCTGGAATCCCTCACCCTGCTATCATTTCACTGATTATGCCCTGCCAAATCTCAAGTCTTGGATCACTCCACCATTCACTCCTATATATTTGTTACTGAAACAAGGTAGGGAAAATCACATAACCACTCTGACTGGGGCCACTACAATTTATATTACACAATCTCAACTGGACCTGCATTGCTGCTAGACAGTTCTTCTATATCTGCTTTATCAACTCACTTTCTCACTCTCCACAGTGGGTCTTCTATACATTTTCATCCCTCTTTAAACCTTCCACACTTCTCCCTTCCCTCAATCTATACCCATTCTACCTTTGCAATCTTCCTGTGCCTTACTGACTACTATGTATCCTCTCCTTCCTTTTCCATAAATAAGATATTCCATATCTCAGTTATAGTTATTTTCTCTGCTTTGTCACTGTATCAGGAACACTCTCCCTCTTCAGTCAAAAACCTTACCTCATATTTTTTAGAAAAAAGATTTAAGCCATTTGCCTTGAGCTTCTTCTCCCCTCTTCCTTATCTGACATCATTCACATACCTTTTGCCACTATCTCCTTCATCCCTGTCTCACGTGATAAGGTGGCCTTACTCCTTACCAAAATTAATCCTTCCTCATGCTCAAGTGATCCCATTCCTTCTTGCCTCCTCCAAAAGATTGCATCCTCTGTCATTCCTGCTCTACAATTTATTTTCAATATTTCTCTGTCTACTGTTTCATTCCCTACTGCCTACAAACCTGCTTATGTCTCTTCCATCCTCAAAAAATCCTTACTTGATCCTTCTATCTCTGCTAGCTATTGTCTGATATCCCATTCCTCCTTTGTGGTTAAACCCCTTGAGAATGCTATTTACAATAGGTGCTTCCACTTTTTTTTTCTTCTCACTCTTTTCTTAACCCTTTAACTATTCAACTTCTGACCTCAATATTTCATCAAAATTGCCAAATCCTATGGCCTTTTATCAGTCCTCGTTTTCCTTGGCCTCTCTGTTGCCTTTCACACTGTTGATCACCCTCTCCTCCTCAATACTCTCTCCTGTCAAGGTTTTCAATATTATAGTCTCCCTTACTTCTCCTTCTACTTATCTGACTGCCCTTCAGAAATCTTGGACTCAATCGCCAGTAGATTAGTTAATTTCAATTTAACATGTGCAAAATCAAACTCATTATCTTTCCTCCTACTTCCTTGCCATCTCCTACCTTCTCTATCACTACAAAGAATATTGCCATCCCCCTAGTCTCTCAAGCTCACAACCTAAGCCTCATCCTCTACTTCTCACTATTTCCTACCCTCTATTTCCAATTTGTGGCATGTCATTTTCACCTTTGGAACACCTCTCAAATATGCACTTTTCTCTCTTCTAACATTACAACCATTCTGATCCAGGGGCTTATCACCTCACTCCTAGACAATGGCAATAGCCTGCTAGTGGGTCTGCCTGCCTCAAGTTCCTCCCCTCTATAATATATCCTCTGTTCAGTCATTAAAGTGATTTTCCTAAATTAAGGTCTGACCTGTGTAACTTCTCCCTACTCAATAAACTCCAATGACTCCCTATTTCCTCCTAGGTAAAATACAAAATTCTGCTTGGCATTCAAAGATCTTCATTATCTAGTCACCTACTACCTTTCCAGTCTTTTTACACATTACTCACCACAATTCAATGGCACTGGCCTCCTTGCTGCTCCATAAACAAGACACTCCATGTCTCAACTCTGGGCATTTTTTTCTGGCTGTCTACCATGTCTGGAATATTCTCCTTCCTCATCTCCATGTACTGGCTTCCCTGGCTTTCTTTAAATCTTAAATAAAGTCCTGTCCTTTACTGGAAGCCTTTTTCCAACCCCTCTTAATTCGAATTCCTTCCTGTATCAGCAAGAACCCTAGCATACCCAGGATGGCTGCTAGCACAGGTTCTTTGATCTGCTTTTCTAAAGGAAAGCAACTCAAAAAGGATTAACAATCTTACTTTAATCAAACATATATGTGTTTATATATATATATATATACATATTTATGTGTGTATGTATATGTATTTATATATACATACATATGTGTGTGAGTGTGTGTTTGTGTGTTTGTGTGTGTGTGTGTGTGTGTGTATAATTTCACTTAGTTCAGGGGGAAAAGTCAGCACTCTGAACTTCAGAAAACAAAAAAAAATTACAAGCAGACAAAAAAAAAACAGACAGAGAAAATAACACAATTCAACAGACAGAGCTTCTAGCTGTCTGACCATTACATACCTAGAGTGTTAGTTACCAGAGAGAGAAACGCTAACATCCGAGTTTTCAAAACCAGGGAGCTCTAAGGCTACTCAGAGTCTCATCTGCCTGAATCACACAACTCTTCCCCTAAGAGAGCCCGAAAGCAAAACCTCACCTCAGAGGTATATATAACCTTTTCCAGGATCAGAGAACATCACGAGCCTTGTGATCCGCTGCCTAATTACAAAGTAACAAAAGGTGGGCCTTCCTGAAAAACAAGCATCCCCTAAGCAAGCTTCTTTTGTTGTGCTCAAAGTGAGGCCTATTAAAGGCAGGGAAGATCTTCAAATTCCCTTACCATTATACTTTCCTCTGTTGATAATTTCTTGTTTATTTTACGTATAGTTTGTTTGTATATGTTTGTTTTTTCCTCTGTTAGATTGGGCTTCCTTTCACCAGTGCTTAGCACAATTCATGCACGTAGCAGGAAGCACTGAACAACGTTTATTGATTGAAACTATTATATTATAGGACTAAATTAAATAATGATGAAACTCATCTGAAGAAATATCAACAATCTCAAGGGAAATAATGAGAAAAAGGTGGCAAGGACAAGGGCTTAGCTGTACTATATAATCCAAACTATAGAATCCAAATAGCAATCATCAAAAATATTTGGTCCTGGTATTAAAAAAATACAAAAGTTGATAAGTATATGAGATCTAGAAATAACAAAATATAGTGTTACAATATTTGTTAAATTCAAGTGCTGCAACTATCAGAGCAAGAATTCGCTATTGGACAAAATTACTCTGAAACCTGGAAAGCATTCTGACAGAAATATGGTTTAAACCAGTGGTTCTCAACCTTCCTAATACCATGACCCTTTAATACAGTTCATCATGTTGTGGTGACCCCCAACCATAAAATGATTTTTGTTGCTACTTCATAACTATAATTTTGCTACTGTTATGAATCATAATGTAAATATCTGATATGCAGGATGTATTTTCATTGTTACAAATTGAACATAACCTACAGGTTGAGAACTGCTGGTTTAAACCAACATCTTATACTATATGCCACAGTACATTACAAGTATATCTATGACCTGGATATTAAAGATCACATTATGAACAAATTTGAGAGGCAAGAAAAGTGGTACTTTTTACATCCCCATAAAGGGGATGAGTTCTTGATGAAATAAGAGATAAAAAGGATCATAGGAGATAAAATAGATACAATTTAAAACATTTTGCCCAAAAAATGATTTCTGTTAGAATCAGAAGTAGAAAAATTAATTGTGAAAAAATATTTGAAGCAAACTTCTGATAGATATCTGACATAAAGATATATGGGGAATTGATGCAAACAAAATAAGCACAAACGTCCTTCCTCAATTAAAGATAAAAAAAATGAACAGACAATTCTCAAAAGAAAAAAGGCAAGTCATTAACAGACAAATAAAAATGCTACAAATTACTAATGAAAAACCACAATATAAATTAAAACAATTTTATAGCTTTCCAAGAAATTGGCAATGATGACAAAAAAGGAAAATGACAATAATTGGAGAGGCTGTTAAAAAACAAGTGCCCTAGTACACTATTTTTTTTTTGGAGGGCAGTTGGGGTTAAGTGACTTGCCGAAGGTGACACGGCTAGTTTTTGTATTAAGTATCTGAAGCCAGATTTGAACTCAGGTACTCCTGACTCCAGGGCCGGTGCTCTATTCACTGCACCGCCTAGCCGCCTCCCTAGTACACTATTGATGCAGCCATGAACTGAGTTAAACATTATGGAAACAATTTGAATCTATGCCCCAAAATAACTTAACTCTGTGTGCTCTTTGATACATTAATACCACTACTTTGGCCCATATGCCAAAGTGATTAAAAAATGGAAAGAACCCATATGTTTAGAGAAATTATTATATTCTATTATATTAATAACCCATTATTATTATCCAGGCTTTTTATTTCCTCATTAAGGGCCCAGCTCCTGTATCTTAGTCAGCCAGTCTCTGAAGCACAATGCTCAAAGATGAGATTGCATAAAATCTCTAGGAACATGCTCCTCAATCTTGGGTGGGACCCCATCCAACTAAGAGATCTTTCTTCTTGTTTAGAGTGTAAATAGAATCTCATCTAGGTGAATTTCTGCCCCAAAGCAGTGAGCCCATGCCCTTGTATCCCTCCATTTGAATTTAGAGTGACCTAGCTCATGAAGGAGAAAACCAGTCAGAGTGGTTTAGGTAGAAATGCATTCCTTTATCCAGATTGATGGAAGCAGCTGAGTCTCATGATCAAGCCATTCTTAACAGAAGGAGCTGAATACTTCTAGCCCACACCCTCATTAATTAATCAATAAGAGTTGATTTTCACCTGTCAAGACCACTCCTTTTTCCAAAAGTATATTAAGGCTTCCGTGTTCTTCAGGTCTTGGTCTTTGGTTAGAGAAACCACTGACCATCAATTTGTTGATTATTAGCTAGCCTAATTAACAAACTGATTAATAATTACTCAGAAATTCTGTTTTTTCATTCATCACAGGATAATAAGCTAGACAAAGAGAACTTGAATTTTTCATAATCAATACCGTGGATGCATTTTTAAACTTGTCTATGAGTGTCAGGACACTAAATCCAGCCTTTCCCTGCATTCCTTTCAAGAGGAGATATCCCACTCCCACTGCCCCTCTCATATTCTCCCACAGCAACTGTGGGTCCAATGCAGAAATGGATGGACTTATCTAAAAGATAAGGAGATTAGAGGTTTGTAAATGATCTCTATTCCTAAGTTATGTAGGAAAAGAGATACTAGGATAACTTTACAGAGAAGTACAGAGAAAAACCTGTGACTTTGATTAACTTTTTGGGAGAGAGGGCAAATTCTTCCTCAAAGTTTTTCAAGTATTCCTAGTACCCGCAAGTTTATTGGTCAACAAATCATCAAGCCCAGAGCTATCTTTAACTAAGGATGTCAAAGATAAGAGATTTCTCCTAACTACAAACTGCAGACACATAGGGTCTTCCGAAAATTAATTAGAAACCAAGAATATGGACAAACTTCCAGGACTTTACACTTCTGTTAACATCTGGGAAGACTATCCAAGACCAATCTACTGAATCACAAGTGAATCTGTCTCAAGGAAAAAATCTACCCGAAGCACTGGTGCCTTCCCAATAAAATCTAAATACTCTAAATATCAGAATTTCTAGCTTAGATGTCTGAGCCACCTGTCCAATTACATAACAAGTCAATAATTTTAGATTATCACCATATTCCAAATCCAAACATTTTATTGATTTGACTCTAATACTCAATTCCTTTTCCCCCTCTATCCACAATGTGTAATAGTAGTGAAATTTGAAGTTCCTTCTGTATTTCTAACCTGAGAGGTACTTAGCACCTAGTTCAAATTAAGTCTCTGTTAAAGAAACAGAAAGTATGAACTCCTGTTGCTGATATAAAAAGAAAGGACTGGAAAGGGAGGAGTAACACTGTATATAAGGAAAAGCCCAGAGAGGGAGAGTCAGAATTTCTTGGAGCAACTGATGTGGAGGATAAAGTGATTTTGAGCAGAGCTTATGGTGCTGAATAAGGGTTAGCTGGAGCTGCTGAGAAGCTGTTCAGTCTGAGGGCCAGCTGGAGCTGCCAGAAGAAGCATGACTATGGTATTGGTACTTTGTCTGTGGCTTTGTTAAGCCTTAACTTCCCAAGAATAGAGACTGTGAAGGATTTAAGGTGGACCAGACACTGTAAGCTAAGTGGAATGGGAACTGGATGAAGAACTAGACAAGGAATTGGGAGCTGTATGCTTTTGAACCCAGGTGACAGTTAGGTGGATCCAGGTAGGAGCTGTGAGCGTGGAAGGGGATCTAGGGAATCTGAGAACTTACCCCAAGTCAAGCTGAAAGAAGACTTTACTTGGATACTGTGTACTGACTCAGAAATTGTGATTTATTTGTGACCATGGTGTTAAGAGCCTGTGTATTTTCTGATGACTGAATAGTGAATGATGACTGAATAGTGACTGATTTGTAACTTAGTGTGCTCCATGGGTGGAGAAATTTGACTGCTGTACATTGTGTCCCTTAAGGAGGCAAACCTCCCTATGGATGACTGAATGATTGAGTTGATTGAATGATTGAGTTACTAAATGATTGTTCTTTGTTGAAAACTATATGACAACTGTGGTGAAAACTGTGGCCATATTAGTGATAAGTTGTTAAACTGTGACATGGTAAATGCTGTATTTTGATTTTCTGCGATAAGTTGTAATATTGTGAATGCTGTATCTTGATTTTCCATAAATGTTTTGCTCTAATTTGTTATTGAATAAAAGAGTATTCACTATACTATGTAATCAGAACCTTGAAAGCTATTCACAGCAGCATTCACAAGAATGAATGGACCCTTCTGGGAATTATTTAGAAGGAAAGTTAGTAAATTCAGAAATGTGATTATGATGTGTAAAATAAAGTTAGTATTAACTGAATGGCTCCCAAGATTTACTAAATCCACCTACTGAATTTCAGTGGTTAGGCTGGTAGGTGGCACAGTAGATAGAATGCTCAGGCAGAATCAGGAATAACTGAGTTCAAATATAACCTCAGGTACTTAATAGCTGTGTAAGCCTGGGCAAGTCACAACCTTTGTCTGCCTCAGTTTTCTCAACTGTAAAATGAGAATAACAATAGCATTTACCTCCCAGGATTGTTATGAGGATCAAATAAGATAATGCTTGTAAAGAGCTAAGCACAGTATCCAGCACTAAAATACATGATAAATGCTTACTCATTTCTCTTCCTTTTCCCCTCCCAAATCCATATAACACTGGATTCTTGTTCCACACAGCATAAAAACTATTTTTTCAGACAAGATACCATAATTATGAGTTGCCTGAATACAGATTCTTTTTGTAAAAGGTTGTCTCATCCTACTTCTGGCTGCCAAAATCTATCCTATTTGAAAAGTTTTAGAATTGGCACCAAGTTTTCAGCCAATCAGAAGTCACTCACCTGCTTCAATAAGTCAAGTCACCATTCACACAATTTGAACATAAGCAGACAAAGGCATATGCATACAAACCACATAGTTTTACAAAGGTCCTCCCAGTCATCCAAAGGGATGAAGAGGAAACTCAAACCAGTGCTCACAAACTAGTAATGTTATTGATAGATCCTATTTTTTCCAAAGATTTGTTCATCTCAAAAATATAGCTATATTTTCCATTACAAGGTAAGGGTGAAAGAAAGAGAGGGGAGACACACAAAGACAGACATAAAAGGTGGAAAGACAGACAGAGAGCAACAGATATTAGAAGCTAGTATGAAAGTATAAACTAGTCTCCATTCCCAATTACATATTCCTTTTATTAAGGAAGACAGTGTCCATAAAAGGATGACCAGGATTGTAACTATGCCACATTGAACTGTTTGTTCACTAGGCATATTTTGCCTAGAAAAATTTTTTTTTAAAACCTAGGAGAAGCATAATAGTCTCCAAATAATTTGAAAAGTTCTAAAAGGAAGAAGAATTAGCCTTATTTTTCTTGAACTCAGAGCAAATAATAATGAGTGAAAATTACAGAAACATATTTTGGCTTCAGATGCAAGGAAAATTTGCCAAAAATTTGAGCTGTCCAATATTGGAATGGGCTTTCTCAGGAAGTAGTGAGTTCACTCTGACTAGGGGCCTTCATTTCCTAGAGATCAGATGCAGCTTAGACTCAAGGGTTTCTAAGTTCTCTTCCAGTTTTGTAAGTCTCTAATCAGTGTAAGCTTTTCATTGACTCCTTAAGCTCAACATATCTAAAATGAAATTTATTGTCTTTACCCTTAAAGTTGTTCCTTCTAATTTCAATATTTAATTTCCTATTTTCAAATGTTTAATATTATCTTTCCCTTTTTTCTTTTCCTCACTTCTCATGTTTAATTACTAAGTACTTTAGATTTAACCTCTGTACACATGTGTATCCATACTCTTCATTTTCAATGGCTCCAAATTTAGATGCCTTTAGTACTATTTGCCTAGACTATTGCAATAAGTCTTAACACCACTATTCTTTTTTTCTTGTACTCTATCCTTCATATCAATGCTAGCCTAATCTTTATCTGATCATATAGTTTCTCTGTTGAGAAATCTTTACTGGTTACTTGTTTATATTTTAAATTTTTATTTTTATTTTTTCAGTTAATAAGCATCTATATTTTGTCTCCTTCTCTTCAAATGTCTTTGTCTGGCATTTGAGGCCCTCTACAATCTGGGACAGTCTTACCTTTCCAGACTTAATTCATATTGCTCTAACCCATACATTCTGTGATTTAGCAAAACCTTGATTATTCTGTCCACAAAACATATCTCATGTCTTTGCTCACATAATTCCCTACTGATGTAATTTCCTCTCTTTTCTTGCTTCACTTGTTGAATTCTTATCCATCCTTTAAATCACAACTTAAATGCCATTTCCTCCATGAAGTCTTTCTACATTTACATGTCAGAAGTGATCTTTTTCACCTTGAACTTCTTATAAACACTTAATTTTAAGCTTTTCTAATGCATTTGTCATGTAACATTATGTATTATAATTATCTGTAATGGTTTCTTATCGCTTTATTAAATTATGAGCACCATGAGGACAGGCACCATATTTTATTTAAATTTTTTCTCCAGTATCTAATAGAGTGCTTTGGACACAACAAGTACCTAATATTGTGTGCTAATTGAATGAACCAATGAATAGTGAAGAAGTAGAATTTCTTTAAATAAGACAAACTAAAAACCATGTAAGTATTCTTGCAAAAGTTTCTATCAGACAAGCTTGAGATACTGCAAGAATTTTCGGCAGGCAACGAACTGCATATCTTCCTGGAAAAAAAATGTGGCCACCTCCCCAAGGCTCAAGTATTAATTCCCTTAACGATACTCATTCATTGGTTTTACTCATATTGATACTTAGCTACAATCATAAGTTTATTTGTTTTTCCAATTTAACTGATCTGTTAAGTGGCAACTACAACTTCTGCAGGGTAAGGAAATGCTACAGAGAAAATTTCCTCTGTTGCTGAAGACAGGCAAATCATTAACAATTTATAATCTTACAGAGTTGCAAGGAAAACGGAAATTAAGTGACTCATGCATGATCATACAGCAGTATGTTTCTGTTAGTCCAATGATTTTTAAATTATCTCTCCTGGATCTGCTTTCCAGGTCAGTGGTTTTTCCAGTGAGATATTTCACATTGCCTTCTATTTTTTCATTTGTTTGGATCTGTTTAATAGTATCTTGATTTCTCATAAAGTCATTTGCTTCCATTTGCTCCACTTCAATTCTGAAGGAATTACTCTTGTCAGAAAGCTTTTGAGATTCTTTTTTGACTTTTTAAAGTGTTCTTCTTCTCATTGCCTTTTTGGGCCTCCTTTGCCGTTGGAGTGAAGTCTATTTTTTTTTAATTTAGTTTTTATTTGTTTTCTTGTTTACATTATTCATTTTCATTACATTTTTTG
>JAQQSW010005360.1:0-14211 GCA_028646575.1 Pseudocheirus occidentalis | reverse complement strand
TGGTTTTTTTCAAGGGGATATTTCACATTGCTTTCTATTTTTTCATTTTTTTGTAACAGTTTAATAGTATCTTGGTTTCTCATAAAGTCATTAGCTTCCACTTGCTCCACTCTAATTCTGAAGGAATTATTCTCTTCAGAATGCTTTTGAGACTCTTTCTCCATCTGGCAAATTTTTAAGGCATTCTTCTCTTCATTGGCTTTCTGGGCCTCCTTTGCCATGTGACATAATTTGCTCTGTAAGGTATTGTTTTCTTCAGTCAGGTTGTTGACTCTCTTTTCATGACTTTCTCGCATCATTCTCATTTCTCTTTCCAATTTTTCCTCCACGTCTCTTATTTGGTTTTCAAAGTCCGCACTGATTTTTTTTTAAAGATATAATGGACATAAGGGACACTTGATAAATTTAATTTTTTGTAAGGTACTGGCATGTTGTATAAATATTATTCCTTTAGCATGTAGTTTATTTGTTTTGCTCTACTCTGTTGATTTGTGTTATGTTTTCTGCTTGGAATAAGAGTTAAGCTTTGTCACACAAAGTTTGAAAAACTTTTATATTTTTTCAGGTAGCAGCCAAAATACAGAATGTTTAGTTTTGTTATTCTTAGCAAAAGAGTACCATGAAAACAACTTTTCAAAGTCAATTTGCATTTTAGATAAAACAGAAATATATAAAAGACTCTGAAAACATATATTAAACAAGAAAACACCTGTAGGTTACACAAAGACCAGAACACAAACACTGTACCAGATGAACACAAAGTCTAATCAGATCTATCCTTCTATGACTTCAACTACCCATACCTTCAGCTATTTCTTATGGATTTGGGTATAAGAAGTAGAACCATGATTTAGTTAGGAAAGGGAATCACAAGAGGAGAGATCTCTTGAGACAAAAGTATGTCTTCTTTCTCCAAACTTATGGCCTTACACTTACCTAGAGCACAGAGTGATTTGTCCAGGATGACACAACCTGTATATATCAGAGGCAGGATTTGGATACTAGTCCTCTGGGCTTTCAGACTGTCTCCTCCTCCTCCTCCTCCTCCTCGTTGTCCTTCTTCTTCTTCTTCTTCTTCTTCTTCTTCTTCTTCTTCTCCTCTTCTTCTTCTCCTCCTCTTCTTCTTCTTCTTCTTCTCCTCCTCCTCCCCCTCCTCCTCCTCCCCCTCCTCCTCGTCCTCCTTCTCCTCCTCCTCTTCTTCTTCTTCGTCTTCGTCTTCTTCTTCTTCTTCTTTGTCTTTGTCTTCATCTTTATCTTCTCATTCTGTGTGTGTGTATAGATGTATGCTTGCATGTATGTATGTATGTATGTATGTATGAAATCTAGGTAGTTAATGTAATTTATAACAATACCCTATATATGTCCCTATACATGTGTGTACCTATACATCTCATACATTTATAAATTTAAGTACATAAGAAAACTGAGATTGTATCAGGAATACCCCTAATATTTGCCTCTCAAGGTAACATTAGAACTTGGGATCAGTACTTCTGCTTTAAAATGAGGTAGGATAGAGGTAGAGAATAGACCTTTGATTTCAGTTGTAGGAACTCCAAGATAAGAAAACTCCCTTCATCAATGCAGTGTAACACCTTCTCTACTGCACTTTATAGTCTTTGAGAATAATTTAGATTACTGAAGGATGAAATGACTTGCCTTTGGTTACATAACTAATAAGTGTCAGAAGCAAGACTTGGACTGAAATTTCCCGGAGTCTATGTCTGGCTCGCTATCTTCTCCACAATGCTGAATCTCTTAAAAAAAAGTCAGGACTGACTTTTATTCTTGTTTTATGCCATTCTTAGTTTTCTTTACTTATAGCAAAATTATAAACATAAAGGACAAAATAAATGTATTTAATTGAGCTGACAATTTCTTTAATGCAATCAGAGACACAGAAGGAGTCACATAGTGGAAGTAAAAGTCAAAACATTTGTAAAACAAAATTTATGAGTTTTGTTTTTCTTCCCCGAGTCCATAATCTCTCCCCCCAATTTCTCTATTCTCTTGGCATTAAATTTTTATTGATCTCTCAGTTTTGCCTTGTCATTTCCCTCAAATCTTAACTCCCTCAAACAATTTTTCCATTTCTACCTCTGCAACAACTCTTGCCTCTTAACCTTTTCTCTCTACTTACATAGTTAGAGTTCAACGCTTCCCTCCTAGATATTCCAGTGGCTTTCTATTTGCTCTACAAGACTCAACTTTCTCCCCACTACATTTCTTACTTCACAATGTTGTTCAAGTGATTTTCTTTAAGTATTTTTACTCCCCTACTCAATAAGCTCCACTCGCTTCCGACTGCCTTTCAGATAAACCATAGAAACCTTTGTTTAGCTTTTAAAGACTTTCACATATTTCACTCAGTGTTTCTTTTCCTCATCATTGTATACTGCTTTAATTCCTGCACTCTGTGATCTAGCCAAGATGACTTTTATTCTGTCCATTAGGAGTGAGTTGAGCCTCAAATTCAGGTCTCTTAATTCCAAATGAATGATATTTCCAATATTCTACTCTTTTTCTCTTAGATGGTAGCAGAGGTAGTCAAATTAAGCAAAATGGAAAACTTTCTGAATATTAGCAATGCCTTTTGCCTCTTAATGTTTAGAAATATTTTTATTTCTTTTGTGTTATCTAAAAGTTGTTTATTTAAAATATATATTATAGGAATAAATCATAAAACAAATTGCTAGGGATCTGGATATGTATTATTGACATATAGCCTCTGGTTTCATCCTACCATTAGCAAGGTTTTTAAATTTGGTAATTTCCAGACTTAAACACATCTCAAGACTTGTTCATTCTTCTACAAAATAAGAGAAAGAGATTAGATGGGCAATATAGTATCCTTTACATTGACATTTGTTTTCACAGACATTGGTATAATAAGGAGAGAAATTTATAGAAGTTATTTCTTTTACATTTTAAATTATATGGTCATTTTGGGATCAGTATTAAGGTAAGTGGTTATTAATCCATGATGCCAAATGTGTTTGTGACAAATTATTTTGTAAATGGTAAGTTTTTATTGTATACATATAGCCATCATTTTATTTGAGGAAAATTGCATTCTGTACTATTTTGCAATTGTTTCTATATATCTCAGAAGATGATTTTGTATACTTTCATAGAACAGTCACCTGTAAAAATCTCATTTTTAAAATGAAGCTTTCATGGTACAGAGATCAAAGCATGTACAAACTACTTGAGGAATAGAATCATGCCAATCATACTTTTTCATTATAAAAGAAAACAAGAAAAGAATTTCCAAATAAACATTCGCAATGTTCCCCTTACAAAGGCAAACATAGAATTTGCTGAAGTCATTAGTATCATATATCTGAAGGCAATAAGAAACATTTTATATACAATCCATTTCACTTATACATGTCTTGTTCATGATAGGCATTATTAAAAAGATCATTATGAAAATAACTACAACATATATATGACCAGACCTGTTGCAAATATATTGAGGTAGGGAAATCCAACAGGGAGTTTGTTAAGACCCTCCAAAATAAATACACTTTTTTATTACTCAATTGCTTCCATTTAAAGATAGGCAGTGGAAGAGATGTGGGTAAGAGATAAAAACATGGTTCTGAAATTGGAAAAAATGAGAAGGCAATTTCAAATTTTATATAAGCCACATACATATGAAAAATGTTTTTATTTCTCTTGTAAGGATAGGGTCATGATGTACGTACGTATGTATGTATGTATGTATGTATAAATGAATAGAAAAAAATTGCTTCCTGGTGGAGTAATTTCTGAGTCAACTTTCTATATACTCTCAGATTTGAGATTTATTAGAGCAAACATCAAAATCACAGTCAGTCTACAAGAGAACAAATATGCAGGTATAGTATATGATTAATGAAATACCTAGCTGGTATATTGAAACAAGCAGGAGCTAAGCAAAAGCAAAAATGTATTAAAACACATATGTACTTAGAGTATCAGCATTTACTAACTAAATTTAACCAGCATAAATTAATTATCACAGTACAGTCAAGAGGAACAATCTCATTTGGTAAACACTTGATTTGCTTAACAAATCATTGGATGTGCCAACCAAATGATAGACCAATTTATAATAGAAATACCTTTTGAGAATCTTATAGATATACATGGTGGAAGATTATGAATTGCAATATCTTATAAATTTTTAGTAAAAATGGAAGAAATTCAAGTTGATGTAAAACTTGATGGGAAAAGTTAACCACCCAAATAATTCTGAGGGAATTTCAAGATAATATTGAAAGCAGAAAATTTAAGAAAAGAGGCATATATTTTTTTCTTAACAAATTATTTTCTTAATCAGTGTCAGTGGGGCCACCACATTTGGTCCTACCAAAGTTCCCAATGAACTACGTGTGGAATTAGAAATGGTTCTAAAGGAGAAAGAAAAAAATATGTGACAGCATCTAAACTATCAGGTATACACAAGAGAGTGAATGATATATGAAGGAGACAACACAACTTGAGACAATATTGTGAGATTGGAACTCAAAATATTTTAAGGAAAGAAGTATACTAATACTTACAACAAAGAATAAATATCTTGCCATTTCTAAGAAAAAGATGACTGAGAAAATAATATTTACCAATGAATGGTCTTATATCTCTATTTTTAATGTACATATAGTGAGAACATACATGTTTTGAGGAGGTAGAAAGTATGAAAAAGGAACCAATGTGATTTCAAAAATGGTAGTCTGTAGAAGACCTCAGAGATGAAATATCAAATGCTTTGAAAAAAGACTTTGTACACTTGTGTGTGGTAGTCACTAAAGTTCAGTTTTTGAAAGAGGCTTTTTGTAAGGACAAAACTTTTATTATTGACTTAAAATAACAGGTTTTCAGGAAACATATTTTTGCCTCAACAATAAGAATAAGAATAAGCAGATTGAAACTGAAACCACTAGACAAAATACCTTTCTCTCCTAATGGTAGTAAAGTGACTAAAAATCAGTGTATTAGGAACAATTTGCTTTTATTTCCAGCTAATTTATTAGAAACAAAGTGATGATTACTTCTTTAATAAAACTAAATAAAATTCATGTGGGATATTATTCTACATATTAAGGCTTCTTGCATGCCAATATATAAAAGCCTGACAGAAAGAACCTGGTGTTCTGAATAAATTGAAATGACATTCTGATATTGCTGTGAATAATCATCATTTTTGAACTTTTAGCTTCAGGTGAAATAAGATACTACTTGGAAGAATCAACATTAAACCATAAACATTAAAGCAAATAAGAAACATATACAGGTTTTATGTGTAATTATCCATGAAAACTTTTCATTTTTAGAATCTTTCTTTTGAGTATATATCTTATTTATTCTTTTTGATTTTATATCATAGTCATTTCCAAAAACCATGCCCTAATATCAAACCCCCCTGTCTAAGAAAGGAAAACTATTAAATACCAACATAATCAAGTTTCACATAATTTATGATCCTATAGTCACTGCCTTTTGTCAAACAAGATGGATGTATGTTTTCTCCCAGGACCAAGATTGATTACAAGTAATGAGAACTTAATGCATTCTTTTTTTGCTTTCCTTTTACATTATTGTAGTAATTATGCATGTTAATATTTGGGTTCTAATTAATTCATTCTGCATATCTATCTATCTATCTGTCTGTGTATCTATCCTTTCTAATGTTTCCCAGGATCACTCATATTCATTTTCCCCAACTGTACAATAGTGTTTCATTGTATCTATATTCTATACTTGTGTCCAGCTCTTCTCTGATCAGTGAGAACCAAATTTATTTCTAGTTATTTTCTGCCACAAAAAAATATTGCTTTGAATATGTTGTTAAACATAGTTTATTTTTTTTCATATATTTACTTGGTCAAAAGATAGGGATATTTTAGTAACTTTTCAAACATAGTTCCAAATTGTTTTCTAGAAAGGAAATAAAAAGTCAGCCTTTCATTTATAGAACATTAATGTACTAGCCTTCCTAGAGACCTCTTTTTCACTATATTGTTTCAATTTGCCAGTTTTCTGAGCGTGAGGCAAAATCTGAGTTGTTTTAATTTGGGTTCCTCTTATTATTAGTGTATGTGGAGCATTTTATATGTCATAAATAGTTTAGTAAGGATTTTTCATGTCTGCTTGGTCACATTTCGCAAAAGAATCATTGCATTTGAAAATGCTGTCAAATACTAAATATTGTCAGGTATTACATTACGACATTACATTACAAACAACATTACAAGAGAACTTTACCTGATGATTTTCTGTAACATAATTATTAGTATAATTCACATTGTGAAAAATCCAGTTCATTGTTTAAGTTATTTACTTTACTTTTAATTGAATTATTGAGATACTTTTCAACAATAACTGCTAACTAGGATATCCATATTCCTTCTCGTTGATAAAGAGAAGGAAGCTTGTTCATTATAACTTCATAGAAACTAGTTTTCAATGATTTTGCTATTGATCTGTCAATGTACATTATTGTATTCCTTGTGGATATTGTTTACTTCATTTTGCTTACTTCACTTTACATTGTTTCATATGTCCTTCATTGACTTTGTGTATTAATTTTATTCATCATTTGTTATAGCATATAAATACTGTTTTGCTGCCCCACTGGTTATTTACCCTTTCCAAAATTATACCCATCTAATTGGTTGCCAGATCTTTGCTGCTACCAAGAGAATTGCAGCAGATACTTTCTTTGCACATAAAAACTAAAAAAAAAAATCACTTATCTCCTTAGAGTATATAACGTACCAGGTTGAACCTATAGGTCAAAATGAAGAGACATTTTAGTCCATTTATTTGCATAATTCCAAATTATGTTCTGGAAATGTTGAAACAATTTATTGCTTTGAAAACAGTGCATTAGTGAACCTATGCTTCTCTAACCCTTCCTACAATGAAAATCCTGAATTTGATCATCTTTTCCAATTTACTGGGTGTGAGATTAGTTTTTAAGGTTGATTTGATTTATACTACTCTTGGAACATGCTTTCATTTTGCTTTGATTTAGTTGTGAATGGTTTACTGTTCTTCTCTTGAACGTTGTTAGTAATTATCCCTTGGCCCTGATATATGGAGCAGGATATTTGTATACACACACACACACACACACATACACACACATTTTTATTAATTGTTTTTGTGTGTATGTACATGTGTATGAGTGCATATATATGTACATATAGACACGGAAGTATATCAAAATCAATATATCAGACCCTTATAAGATATATTTGATTCAAACTTATTGTTATAATTTAGATATTTCCTAGATGCCATGATTATGTGCAAAAATGTTAAGTTTCTTGTTTCTGATTTAATCTATTTATATTTAAAAATCCCTTTGTCTTACTTGTTAAATATTAAGTTTTTAGCAAAATTTGTGTAAGGTTTCTTATCTGATTCTGTTCTCATTTATTTTCTTGGTGACTGTTGTTGTTTCTTAATGTCTTTTAATCTTAAAATTTAAGTGACCTATCTGTTTTGAATGTATTGTGGAATATGACAAAAGATACTGGTCAAAAACCTAATTTTTGCAGGTTTATTTTCCAATTTTCACAAGAATTTTTTTAAATATCATTCTTTTTTATGGGATGTATTTTGGGGGGGGCTATAGAGTACATTGGGCTATAGAGTTCATGAAAAAATCACAACCTTCTTCATTTTATATATTACACTGATTTTAGTTCTTTCTTTAAAAGTACCAAACAATTGTGAATATTACTTCTTTGTAATATATTTTGAGTTAAGAAATGCTTTTCTCTCTTTTTATGACTTCTTTTGTCAGTTTCCTTTGATTCTTTAGATTTATTTAATTCCTCTAATTCATAATTTTATGTAGTTTTGCTTATATTTATAACTTTAATTCCTTTCTCTTATTGCTATTTGTAGATTTTCTAGGACTAAACAATGGGCAAATTCAGGTACCCTCTCTTTTCACTTGTATTTGGTGGAAAAATAAGAGAAAACATTGAATTTCTCCATCCTTTATTTTCTAGTAGGATATATAGTACATATATGTGAATAAGTAAATTCAAATTAGAAGATAACATGTGACTAGGAAACATTGAAACAAAGTAGTATGAGAGATTGACAAAGAGGAAATTCTTTTGGAAAGGCTTCATTTATAAAGGAGGTAATACCTTGAAGAAGAAAAGGAAAGTTTTCGGATACAGGGAATTTATTGCTTGAATGGGATGGGTGTATATCTATATTATTTAGATAATACTGTTGGTCCCTGTTATGTTGAAAACAGTTACTGTCAAGTGCTTAGAATAAATTGCAAACAACAAAGAATGGTTAAAAATATACCAGTAGAAAAAATTATGTCTTATATATGTAAATGATCACTATCATCATATGGAATATGTGTGGGTACATAGCAACTCTATGTAGATAAAACATGATTATAGTCATGGGATTGGCACAGAAATTTATTCTCAATGTTCCCATCAGTAAAAGAGAAGCAAAATAGTTATATATTCTTATTTAGAGAAAGAAAATAAACTCCACCTTAAGGGGCAAAATTGTCACAACTTTAGAAATGTACATTTTTTTTGGTGAATATGCTTTAGTGATATTGCAGTTTAAGAAGGAAAATGATTCACAGTAATTAGTGTTCTGTCAATTGCATTTCTCTCTTGTTGAAGATATCAGGAGTATAATGCAGACAATGCTTATACAACTGACAAGACCAGGCATCTGCTAACCAGCAGATGTTTCTAGCCATTTTAGTGTGGTAGGATTACATTCACCCAGCTCTACTGCTGTGAATTAAATTGGAGTAGCACTTTCTGTCTCTCAGGATTTCCATAGGAAAGGAAGGGGAGAGAGAGGAAAAAGGAGGGTGGGTAAAAGGAGAAGACGATGAGAAAAGGGGGAGGGAAGAGAGACAGACATGGAGAGAAGGGTGAGTTTGGTGGAAGACAAAGTGTGAAAATGATTTGGCAAACATCAAGAAAGATATCTTCTGTCTCTGTTTGTATCATTGCTGTCACAGTTGGCCTGCTGGTAAATTTTGTTATGGGGAAATGCTTTGGGAACATTCTGAGTTTCTAGGCATAGAGGATTTTTGCAGGCATCCTCCAGGGCGTCACCTGGTTCCTTACCACTGGATATGCAGCATGCTAAGTGGACCCCTGCAAGATATCTAAATAAATCTGCCAGGGAGAATTATGTGTTTAATACACACTGCAATTTAATCCATTTAGACTGTTATTATATTGTGACATGTACACTGAACATCTCTGTTACATGAATGGAATTGTTAAACAGACAGGAGAGGAGCCATTGTTTTCCATGTTATGAGCCCATGAGAAAATGTAGATGGGATGCTCTTAATTACCATATTTCCATATTGCAAATATGGAAACCCACAGAGGTCTCTTTGTAATGCAAAGGACAATGGGATTTTTAAAGCCTCTGTTGAAAGGTTTGGAGTGAAAAAAAAATCACAAAACACCAAAACAGCTTACTTATTAGAGAACTTCACCCATTCATTAGAAGAAAAGAACTTTAAAAAGGAACATATTGAAGTAAAAATCACAATGGTTTTTGTTTTAGAAAACATGTATCTTCAATCTTAAATAACAAAGAAAATTTATGTGACAGACTGCATGAAAAGTGGTAGACATTTGTGCAGATGTGTTTTAAAGCATAGAGTTTATAATGTTTTCATTTTATCTCTTATGCCTCCCACATGTGTAAATGTTTGATTTTTTTAAAGGTACAATTGCAGAGAGAATATGTAATAGTTTCTTGAACTTTTGTTGCATGTGATTTCTCAAAAGGTAAAATATTTCATTTGTATGCAACTTACTTTAAAAAAAATTAGTTGATTTATTTTTAGGGTTTTTTTTTGCTTTTTTTGGAAGGCAATTGGGGTTAAGTGACTTGTCCAACGTCACACACCTAGTTTTTGTGTCAAGTGTCTGAGGCTGGATTTGAACCCAGGCTTTCTTGACTCCAAGGTGAGTGCTCCATTCACTGTACCACCTAGCTGCCCCTATTTTTAGTTTTCAACATTTATTTCCACCAAATTTTGAGTGACAGTTTTTGTCTCCTTGTCTTTCCCCTGCCCCCATCCCAAATTAGCAAGCCTTTTGAATACCCCTTCCCTCAATCTGTTCTCCCATATATCCTCCTCAATCATTCCCCAACTTTCATGCAGGGCAAGATGGATTTCTATACCCCAGTGCCTGTATACCTTATTTCCCAGTTGCAAGTAAAAAAATAAATTTTGAAACATTTGTTTTTAAAAGTTTGAGTACCAGATTTTTCTCCTTTTTCCCTCCTCACCCACCCCCACTGGGAAGACAAGCAATTCAATATAGGTTGTACATGTGTATTACCCAAATCATTTCCATAATTGTTATATTTTGAAAGTCTAACTATATTTCACTCCATCCTGCCCCTCCACTTTTTCTAATTTTCTCCTTTGACCCTATGCCTTTTAAAAATGTTTTCTTCTAATCCCCCTCTCCCCCATCTTTCCTCACCTTTATCACATCCCATATAATCCCCTATCCCACTCCATTTTCCTGTAGGGTAAGATATCCAATTGAGTGTGTATGGTATTCCCTCTGTAAGCCACATTCAATGAGAGTAAGGTTGTCCCATTGCCTTTCACCTTCCTGCTCTTCCCTTCTATTGTAACAGTTTTCTCTTGCTTCTTTTATATGAGATATTTTACCCTAATCTATCTTTCCCTTACTCCTTCTCCAAATAAATTCCTCTCTTACCTCTTAATTTTATTTTTAGATACCATCCCTTCATATTCAACTCATTCTGTGCCCTCTATGTATACATGAACATACATATGCTCACATTCACATACACATACACTCTCCTATACATACATACATACATGCATGTGTGTATATGGTTATATACATATATATATATATATGCACACACACGCACACACACATATATTCCCTTCAACTATCCTCATACTGAGAAAAGTCTTATGAGTTACAATTATTGCTTTCCCTTGTAGGAATGTAAAAAGTTCAACTTTAATAAGTTCCTTATGATTTCTTTTCTTGTTTACCTTCTCATATTTCTCTTGTTTCTTGTATTTGAAAGTCAAATTTTCTGTTCACCTCTGTTTATTTCATCAAGAATGCTTGAAAATCCTCTATTTTGTTGAATGACCATATTTTTCCCTGAAGCATTATACTCAGTTTTGCTGGGTAGGTGATTCTGAGTTTTAGTCCTAGCTCCTTTGACCAGCAGAATATCATATTCCAAGCACTTTGATCTTTTAATGTAGAAGCTACTCATCTTGTGTTATCCTTATTGTGTCTTGACAATAGTCAATTTTTTTCTTCCTGACTACTTGTAGTATTTTCTCCTGACCTGAGAACCCCAGAATTTGGCTATAGTATTCCTAGAGTTTTCTTCTGATATTTTTAAGAGGCAATCAGTGAATTCTTTCAATTTCTATTTTACCTTCTCACTCTACAATATCAGGTCAATTTTGCTTGATAATTTCTTGAAAGATGGCACCTAGGTTATTTTTATTTTGATCATGGATTTTAGGTAGTCCAATAATTTTAAAATTTTTTCTCCTGGAACTATTTCCCAGGTAAGTGTTTTTTTCAATGAGATGTTTTACATTTCCTTCTACTTTTTCATTTGTTTGTATCTGCTTTATAATATTGTAATGCCATGCATGAGCAGCTTCCCAAAAGAATGGTATTGTGAGCAGCTTTTAAGGTTTGTATTACACAGTATAATGAACACTCCATTTATTCCATTACAAATCAAGGCAAACATTCATAACAAATCACAATATGATATACACTCAGTCATTTCACAATACAATAATGATTACTTAATCATTCAATCAATTCACAATACAATAATCAGTCTTCCACTCATGGGGCAATCATAGATTAATTTAATCTGTCACTTATCCAGATTCACAATTACTAAGTATCATTAGTCACTAAATAAAATCATTAGAAAATTACAGAAACCTTCCAACAATTGGTGTTTTCAATTTCATCATGCATCCAAGGGAAGGCCTTTTCTTCATCTTCACTCATGGTGGTCTCTCAGATACCCTGGATCCCCTTCCATGGTCCCAGCTCCTTTCTGAATCCACCAAACAATCACCTCGATTCAGAGGAAGACAGCTCCTAGGTTCTAGTCCAGTCCTCTGGGCTGTTCCTGGTACACACTGAAGTTCACATGGTCTGGCACATCTGAAACCCTTCACCACTTCTGTTGCTGGGAGCTCAAGGATCAGTCAAGCCACAAACAAAGTCTTATCCTGGTTATGCCTCTTCAGTCCTCCGGCTATTCAGCTGGCTGTAGGACCCAGGAGAAATCTAGACCTTCCAGGCAGCCTTCCAGGTGGTCTTCCAGGAAGCCCTCTCAGCTTTCCAGGCATCCTTCCCCAGATTCTGGTCTCATAGAAAACTTCAACTCAATTATCAGTCCAGCATGCCCAGCTCCCACATGCTGGGCCAATCTTGCTTCCTCTATGAGGAAGAAGATTCCAGATTCTGATTCTCTGTCTCTACAATTCTTACATACACACAGTGGCCCCTTGTCTCAGCCAACCCTGTCCTGCCATGCCAGCAACAGGAGACAGAATTCAAACCCTCACTTCACACAGGAGACTGCGTTCATACATTCTGCCTCTTTCACACAAGAGACAGACCTCATACCTTCTTCTCTAAGCCCTTAGTAACTATGTGCTAAGTACCTGTTAAATTAATTACTGTTACAAGAATCTTGATTTCTCATAAAGTCATTAATTTCCAATTGCTCCAATCTAATTTTGAAGGAGTTATTCTCTGCATTTGAATTTTTGAAATTCTTTTTCCATCGGGCAAATTCTTTGGGCCTCTTTTGCCATTTGAGTTAGTCTGATTTTTAAGGTGTTATTTTCTTCAGTGTATTTTGGGTCTGCTTTAGCAGGCTGTTGACTTTCTTTTCATCATTTCCCTCCATCATTCTCATTTCTCTTTCCAATTTTTCCTCCACTTCTCTTCCTTGATTTTCAAAATCCTTTTTGAGCTCCTCCATGGCCTGTAACTAGTTCATATTTTTCTCGGACCCTTTTAATGCAGGATTTCTGACTTTTCTGTCTTCCTTCTGCTCCATGACTTGAATTTTTGGCCCCCAAAATGGATTCTATGGTCTGTTTGAGCTTCCTGTGCTTGCTCATATTGCCAGCCAATTACTTGACTCTTGAGCTCTTTGCTACAGCAGAACTATACTTTCAGAATGGAGAGAGCTTTGTACCAAATCACCAGCATTTTTACAGCTGCTGGAGCTATTATTAGGGTGCCATCTCTATGGCCCCCACAAACTCTGGCTCACTGGTCACACAACTCAGGACCACCATGCAATACAAATATCCATGTCCAAGCAGGTTCAAACAAGAGCAATTACCCTCTCGTTGGTTCCTTTTCCCCCATACAACTTGTAGGCCAGGAGCTCCTGAGGCAGTCAAGAGGCACTACTGCATCACCTCTGCCCACTTCTCACTCTGTAGGCAGCATCCTGTCTGTGCTCTTCCATCTTCCCCTGTTCTATGTTCCACACTGACCTTTTACTTTGACAGTTTTGGGTTGATAAGTCTGGATGCCACCACAGCTGCTGGTTATTCACTCTCCTGAAGTCTGTGCTGACTGGTTCTGGTTGGGGTGTTCCTGGGGCTGGAAACACACTGTTCCTGTCAGACTGCACTAAGTTTACAATGTACTGCAAATAGCCTTTCCTTTGGCCTACCAGCTATCTTCAGCTGGAGATTTGTTTCTCTCTGTCTCTGTGTGGGTTCTGCAGTATTTTTGCCATACTTTTTTAAAATTTAAATTAATTTTTTATTTGCTTTCTTGTTTACATCATTCATTTTCATGAGATTTTTGAATTAGAGATTTTCTCCCCGTCTTTCCCCTACCCCAACCCCAAAACACAATCCCACTGTAAAGCCCCATCCCTCATCTGCTCTCTTATTTTCTGATAGGGCAGGGAGGATCTCCCTACCCCAGCCCCTGTATATCTTAATTCCTAGTTGCAGATATTGCAGAGCTTTAAATTCTAGACTCTTTTGATTCCTCCCTTTTCACCCTCCTCCCCAACCCCGGGAGCACAAGCAATTCAATACAGGCTGTGGCTGTGTGATTATACAGGACATCTTCATAGTGGACATATTGTGACAATGATCATATATCCCTCCTT
>JAQQSW010005359.1:0-14212 GCA_028646575.1 Pseudocheirus occidentalis | reverse complement strand
CGTCCCGTTTCTCACGCCTTGGCAGATGTGGAGGTGCTAGAGGCTGTAGATCTCTCCTGCAGACTGGCTGCAGTGGGGCTCGGCTCAGCTCAGCCTGGCTCCTTCCCACCGCCCCGGGCCTGGCCGAGGTCCTGGCTTCAGGCTGTTCCAGCCTCCATTCCCAGCCGCAGAGATGAACCCCTGCTGCCAAGCTGCCTTCAGCGAGAGATGTGTTCTCTGTATTTTTGTGAGTCTGAGAGTCCTAGACTTTGTCTGGGCTCATAATTTTATGGGTGTTTAGGGTGGCGGTGTGGGAGCTGCGGGACCTTGCTGCTTCTACACTGCCATCTTGGCTACGCCGCCAACTGGGACCGCAGCTTTATAATAGAGATTAAAATCTGGTACAGCTAGACCACCTTCCCTAACATTTCTTTTCATTAATTGCCTTGATATTCTGGACTTTTTGCTCTTCCAAATGAATTTTGTCACTATTTTTTCTAGTTCTATAAACTAATTTTTTGGCAGATCCACAAAAGGCTCTTAATAAATCATTGTTGCATTGCATTGTTTTTACAGCCAGAGTTTTAAATTTTTGAGAACAATGGTCAGTTTGAACACAGCTCTCAGTCTTGTTTAATTCAATTCATTTCCACACGTACTTATGTGGTGCTTACTATTTCCAGCAATGGTGTTAGGTACTGTAGGATACAAACAAAAACAAAATTCTCCCAGCCTACGAGGGGCTCACCTTCTACTAAAGAACTTCATATCTTTCCACTATTCCTCCTAATATATCATTTTCCCCACTCTTCCCCATACTGACCCTACTTCTTTGGACATACTCCTATTGGTCAATGACCATTTTTAAAATTTACCAACAAAAATTAAATATAGTATCCAAGATTTGGTTCAGTAGCCCTGACAGTAGCAAGCCTCTTACTTTCCATGATCTGGATGCTCTGTTTTTATTAATGCAACCAAAAAGTATGCTTTTTTAAGCAGTTGTATAAAAATTTTTATTCATCTTGATCATTTTATGCCTATTATTAAAGCAGTAAAATATTATAATTATAGAAATTGTAGTTCTATCCATTAGACCTAAAGGAGTCTCCTCAGAAAATAAACATTTCATAAATCTAAATTTCAGCATCTAAAATGTACTATCTGACTCTCAAAAATCTGACATAAAAATGTAACATTAGAAAAAAATTCTTACAGAGTAAAATTGACAAGTTCCAGAGCAGAGGAA
Source organism: Pseudocheirus occidentalis (assembly GCA_028646575.1). NCBI lineage: Eukaryota > Metazoa > Chordata > Mammalia > Diprotodontia > Pseudocheiridae > Pseudocheirus > Pseudocheirus occidentalis. Next base: position 12,984 of record JAQQSW010005359.1, on the reverse strand, counting down.
TCTTATCCAAAGATTTTGTCATGTTTTTATGTCAGATTTTTCCCTGATTTATTATAAAGTTCTTTTGGAAAAACTCAAATTCTGTCTCAGATGAGCTAAGATAAGGAACATCCATGCTAAGGCCAAGAAAAGCTAGATAAAAGGATAGTCAGGAGATCATTCAGGGAAAAAAAGAGGGCTGGCCACCCCACTCCCCAAACTCTAGGAGTCCATTAGAGAGACAGTTAAGGAAACTTCATATAGGTTTGTATCAGCTATAAGAGTTGATCTCCTTTGTTCCCAAGGTCTCCTTATTATCTGTTATCTTCCATGCTTCCAGAAAAATCAGTGATTAAAGCTTAGGTCTTACTAAGACCTTCTTTCTCAGCCCCACCAGGATAAACTTTTATGTCCAGTGATAAATAATAACGCATGGCACATACTAAGCTCTTAATAAATATTTCTTGATTAATGCTGGTAATAATAACTAACACTATATAGTGTATTAATGTTTGAAAAATGCTTTACATATGTTATTTCAGTTAATTTATTATTTGTTTTGAAAAACCCAAAGACAAGTCTTTGCTTTTTGGTTTCATATTTAATTTATTCAACAATGCTAAGTACATTTTCAGTGATGGATAACATTTTAAAAATTATTTCAATTTTTTTATTGACTTGTTTGTTTACTTTTAGTTTACAAGATTCAGTTCCAGAATCACTTGTGTTTCAGATTTTCTCCCCTCCCTTCCTACCCACCCACCCCCCACCATGGTGGCATACAATCATGTATAGGATCTGCAAGCTCTTTCACATTGTACATTTGTCTGGTTGTATAGGTGTTATAACCAATGGAGTGAACAATGGGAAAAGAGAAACAAAACCAAACATAGAAAATAACGATAGCATGCATTGCTTCAGTCTCCATTTAAACTCTGGTCTTTCTGGATCTTTCTCTGAATGTAGACATCTCCTTCCATCCTGAGACTTGTAGAGTTGTCTGATGGATAACATTTTTTAAAGAGTTACCATAGCAATGTTGCTGATCATCAATGTAATACAAGTTCTCATTTTGCCCTAGAATTAACTACTTGACAAAATTAACTGATTAAACCTGAATAATAATTCTAATTTGAATATAATTTCATTTCTTGGGAAAGGGGGGGGGAAGATGTCCTGATTATCTAGAAATCAACAGAATCACCAAGTTTTAGAGCCACAAATGACCTCAGATCATCTTAGTCTTGTTGAAATGTTAGCAATAACCTTCCTGCTAAGAAATTTTAAATGTATCAGTTACAAGTTAGCCTGCTTTTCTTTTCACAGGAAGGAGGTGCGGGATCTGGGACTGGTCATCTTAGTGGATGCTCGGAAATGCCAGCCTGTCCCTGCTCTCTTCAGAGCTGTCACAGCATTACAGGTGTGTTTGTTGCCCTCATCTATTATCATTGCTTATTATTGCTTTTTAAAAACTTTTGTTTTACTTTCAGAATTAATTAGACTCTGCAGTTTAGCTGGTAAAGCTTGTGTTGTGCCCCAAGGAGAATAGTATTAGAGGAATTCTGGAGGAGGTAGGTAGAAAGGTTATCACTGACACTTTGACTGAAGTGAAATGTAAAGAATTGGAATGAGAGACCAAAAGGATATTGTATTTGTTCCAAAGTCAAGCTGTTTTTAAAAAGAATAAAATAGAGCCAAAGAATCTCTTCTTGGCATCTTGCCAACGCTAGCTACTGGAAAGAGAGAAAGAGGTCCAGAAGTTATTTCAAAGATTCCATGGCATTTGATTTCATCAGTGACCACTGGGATAGGCTTTGGTTTTAGTAGTAACTAAAAGAAAAACAAACACCAGGTCAGAAAGTTCTCTGGTGATGGAAAATCATGTAGTCTAGTTGGAGCAACAATAATGCTGTTCCTTTGCTCTGAGAAACTGAAAGTTCCATCAGGGTCAGGTTGATGCAAAAACTAAAAAAACTCTGGACTCTCAGCCTCATTTTCTTATTTACTTTAATACTCTGAAACTTCAAGGCAACTCATGAAAATTTTTTTTCTTTTGCTCCTTCTCTGGAATGTGGAAAGAGTGAATGGCTGGGTGCCAAAAGTAGCCTTGGTTGGTATCAAACCAAAAGACGGTCTCCAACAGAGTGCACAATGGATCTGTGCTTGGCCCTGTGCAGTTGGACATAAATATACACACACACACACACACACACAGATCTTTAACTAATATCAATTAGTTAAAGACATAGATGGCATCTTTATCATATTTGCAATGATACAAAGCTGGACATGTATAGCTATCACTCTGGGTGACAGTCAAGATCCAAAAAGATCTTGAGAGACTATTTGGCTTAATCTAATAAGGCGTAATCTAATCGGTATAAAAGTAAAGTCTTACATGGTTTAAAAAAATCCAGTGTTAAATGTATCAGGTGAGAGAAGTATGACTATGTAATAATTCATTTTTTAAAGATGCAGGGAACCTTATATAACCTTTATCAAATCACTTGCCTTCTCAATGAGGAAAATAGGCAGGGAGGGTAAGAGAATTTGGAACTCAAAATTGGTTTAAAAAAACAGTGAAAAATTGTTTTGTAATTGGAAAAAATAAAATATTTCAATAAAAAATTTTTGAAAATAAAAAAGATCCAGGTTAGTGGAATACATTTGAGGCAACAGAATGCAATTTTACCGTACATTAACAAAGGAATGTCACCAGGACCATGAAGTTTTGCCCTGGTCAGGCCATATCTAAATCCTGTGCTCCATTTTCAGTTTTGCATTCCAGAAAGGACATTAATAAACTAGAAAGTCTCCAAAGGGGTGCAGGCAGGATATGGAAAGGCTTGGAATTCATGCCATATGGGAGTCTTTGGAAGTAACTGGAGGTGTTTAGTCTAGAGAAAAGCTTTAAAGGACATAGAATTGCTGTCTTCAAGTCCTTGAAAGGCTACCATGTGGATGAAGAATTCAAGTGTTGCTTTGCTCCGTACAGCAGAGTTCTGATCAAAGGTTAGAAGTTACAAAGAAATTATTTGGGATTTGATGTAAGAACTTACTTACTTAGTAAGAACTTACTAAGAACTAGAGTCATTCAAAAGGCCTGCCTGCATAGAGAGCTGGATCTCTTCAAATGAAATTGTAAAGCAAAGGCATGTCTTGCAAGCTATAAAAGGGATTCTTTTTCAGGAATAGTTAGGACTATATGACCATGGAAGTCCCTTCCATTGCTGAGATTCTGATTCCAGGTTGTGGTGGTGGTGGTGGTTCCATGTGGTTCTTTCTTACTTCATCAGACATTTTCACATGTATTAGATCGTTTTATCAATATGACCACCCAGTAAATTAGGTGAGTGGAGAAGATATTAAAAGTCACAGACCTTTAAATAGGAACCTAAGTGGTCATATAGTCCAGATTCCTCATTTTACATTCCTTAAGTGAGACCAAGTGAAAGGAATGACTTTCTCAAGGTCACATAGCTCAGTGAATGGGACAAAATGGGACTATATATAACCTTAGTCTCCAGACTCCCAATCGTATGTTACACCATCACTGAGTTTTAGCCTAAAGGAAATTTTTGCAAGTCAACAAAAGTCTTACCACAAAATGTTCTTGGGTCTTGAAACTTATAAACTTAAAAAACTGACTTCTTCCTCTCTTGGCATCCTGATCCTTGAACCATTGGCTTGCTTCCTCTCCATAGTTCCTAGTTCCTTCTACCAAAGTCTGCCCAGGACTTCAAGGCTAAGACTTGAGGGCTGAGCATCCCATGGTGGCAAATTTAGACATTTTTACTGATGCTCAGTGTTTTGGGAGATAGGAAATATTACCCTGGGCTGTTCTGCCTTTGGGGCACATGAGCATAACTGCTCTGCTCAGTGATTTGTTTCCAGTGGTACTAGTGGGATAAGGGCCAAGTGTTATTGTTCACATTCAATAGAAAAACTCCAAGTCTGGTTTCTGAGTCACAATAAATAGTCTAAAGAAGAATGGGAGAAAATAAACAGTGGAAACAGTAGGAAAAAAATCACATTTTTTATCTTTTAAATTACAACCAGTTCTATAAACAGATGTCTAAGAGCTTACTATATCACAGCATCTTACAATTTCGGATTCTGAAGGAATTTCACAGGCCATCCGTTCTAACCCTTCCCTGATGAAGGATCTCCTTATTATATCTCTGACAAACAGCCATCCAACTTCCATTTGAAAATCACCAATAATGGGGAAATGACTACTTTCTGAGGAGTCTGATGTACTTCTGAACAGCTATAAATATTGGGAAGCTTTTCTTTACATTGAAATGAAATTGGTTTCTATGTAAATTCTACTTTATGGAATTAAGCAAGACAATTCTAAACTCTATAGTGCGTGAACAGCTCCCCAGATAATGAAGACTGCTAACTGATCACAGTCCCCTGTAAGTCTGTTCTTCCCCAAATTCCTTGGGTCAAAAATACCTGAGTTCAAAGTCTGCCTCAAATACTAACTGTATGACTTTAGACTAGTCAATTGATGTCTCTCAGCTTCCATTTCCTCATTCCTATAAAATTGGGAAATAATAGCACCTACCTCACAGAATTTTTGTGAGGATCAAATGATGTAATGATGTAAAGCCTTTTGTGAACCTTAAAGCATTATATATTGTTGTTGTTCAGTCATGTCCAACTCTTTGTGACCCCACTTGGGGTATTGTTGGCAAAGATACTGGAGTAGTTTGCCATTTCTTTCTCCAGCTCATTTTACAGACGAGGAAACTGAGGCAAACAGGGTTAAGTGATTTGCCCAACATCACACAGCTAGTAAGTGTCTGAAGCTAGATTTGAACTCAGGAATGCAAATCTTCCTGACTCCAGGCCCAGTGCTTTATTCATTCACTGCATCACCTAGCTGCCCAAGGCATTATATAGATGCTAGTGATTATTGTTGTTGTCATTGTAATTATTATCTGTGTGGCATGATCTCCATTCTTTTCACTGGTGGCAACTCTCCTCTGGGTACACTCCAATTTATGACATATCATAGATGCCAATGGAGTAAGTCAACTGACCATTGGTTATCTGTCTTTCTTGTTACATAACTAGTCTACTTCCTACTCCATTGACCAATCTCTGCCTACATTATGAGGTCTCAACTCACAGTCTTCAAGTGTATCTGCAATCCCATCAATGTGAATATTCTCCCTCCACTGATGAAAAATCAAAACCTAGGGGGCGGCTAGGTGGTGCAGTGAATGGAGCACCAGCCCTGGAATCAGGAAGACCTGAGTTCAAATCCAGCCTCAGACACTTGACACATTTACTAGCTGTGTGACTTTGGGCAAATCACTTAACCCCAATTGCCCCTCCAAAAAGCAAAAAAAAAAAAGAGAAATCAAAACCTATCAGTACCTTAGAAATTCATCACAGGGATAAGCCAATCACCCCACCAGGTTTCACTATGCTAAAATGCAGAACATGGGGAATAAAGCATGGTTGAACTTATCACTTGATAGACCTATGGTTTTGTCGGCATCCACTTAATTCACTTCCCTTAACAAATTCTCTCACTGGTGGACATTCTCTTCATGTATTCATTGAGAGAACCCAACTTCCTTTTTGCTCCTTTATTAGTCTTCCATTGTCCTAAACCAGAGTTAAAGCCAGTCTTGGGTAAGAAGGGCTTCAACTCCAGGCATGAAGATCTTGGAATGGAAAAAAATAAGGGAAATTAGCGTCTGTCTTAATGAAAATACTGGACTGACTGAATTTATGAGAACATTTATGAAGATAACTGTAGTGTAATTAGGCAGCATACTATTCCAGGAAACCTCATGTGACTCTCAAAAGACAGATTGTTCAAAGAGTCTTTTATTCATATTTTATTCATTTATTATAAACATATAATCCCAAAGAGAAAAGAAACAAAAGGAAAAGGACATAAAAGTGAACCAGAACAGCCCTTGAGAGAAGTCATTTGTCTTGTATTTTTCCCTTGTGGCTTCAAAAAAGAAAAGATAAACAACTGTGATTCTGCTTTGTTTTACTAGAGTGATACCCCTTCCTTCTCCCACCCCCCAAGGCCTCTTAAAGCAAACAAATAAAAAACAATTCTGGTTCATTGAAATATATTATTTCCACAGCATTCTCAAAACATGGGGAAGATGTGATTCTGGTCATTTTCATTACATTGTAATTTACTGCTGCAAAACACTGAGAAGGCCATTTTGTACATTATATTGTGGATGAAGGGAAATGCTTTACTAGCCGTGTCAAGTATAGTACCTAGGGTGCTGATATCTGTAAGGATAATAGCCTTCTTGAATTATGGGAAGATAAAGTTCCCTTCACTTGTCCTCTAGCTACACATAAGGTTCTACAAAGAAAAATTCCTTTACGTGTGGTATGTTTGAGACTGTATATGTGCTTATACATTTCAACTAAAGAATTAACATTTGCTAATATTGACAGAAGAGAGTAACAATGAAAAAAATCATGAATCAAGGTCCTGTTTAGATTTCTGTTAGAGAGTAATACAGTTTCCCAGAAGTCTTAATGTGGTCTTAAGTTATTAAATTTTAAAATCATTCTTCCAAGTACAAGTTCAGGAGAGTGTGGCTAAGTGACAGGTCATTTTTAAAAGATGGGAGAAAGAGTTAATGGAATATATTATGAGGCAATGGAATTCAATCTTACCTTACATTAAGAATGTAATAGTGCCAGGGCTAAGGGATTCTGCCCCAATGTCTTAGTAGGGTTTTAAGTTATTAAGACTTAAAACCACACTAAAACTTTGGGGATACCCTGTATCTAATACCTTGTTAGCTTAAGTAGACTCTTACAGAAAAGTGTGGACTAAGTCTGGATCCTTATGAAAATACCAACAACCAATCATCCCACCCCTGGCAGTTACTGTCTATGTGATCTTGGGCAAGTAACTGACCCTCCTACGGTTTCAATTTCCTCATGTGTAAAATGAAAGATTTGGATTAGATGGTTTCTGAGAGCCCTTCTCCCTCTAGCTCTATGATACTTTGATCATATATCATTGATTACTAATTGTTTTAGATAAGATCCTAGTTAAAAGGGCTAGGCATTTACCCTCTCTGGGCCTCAATTTCTATCTATTAAAAAAGGAGAGGGTAGGGATGGAGAAGTAATGAGAATGGAATGGATTCCTGCTTAGGTCTCTTCTAGCCATAAATTAGTCATACATTAAAATGATCATTTTATTCCAAAAAGCTGTGGCCTGAATTTCGTCCTTAACCATACCACATACGCAGGAACACTCTTTCTGTGTAAACACATACGTACTGTTTCTTAGCTATAAAACTATAATTTTGTGACAGTGAATTAAAGGAGAAATAGTATTTTGATTCATATTGTTTAGGACACTGTTAGTTTTAAGTCAGTGTCAGACATAAGAAAATCATGAAATTTTAGGGTTTTCCTAATACCAAACCATTCCTACACCTTGCAAGACTTCTCTCCTTCCTTGTTCCATTTCTTCACATCTCTCTGAGGTAGGTAGGTAGACCAGGGGAGAGAATGCTGAATCAGGAATCGGGAAGACCTGAGTTCAAATCTAATTTCAGATCCTAAGTAGCTGTGTGACCCTGGGAAAGTCATTCAAACACATCTAGCTTTAATTTCCTTATCTATAAAATTAGGATAATAATATCATTTACTTCCCATAGTTGTTATGAGAACAAAATGAGCCATTTGGAAATAGCTTTGCAAACCTTAAAATCAGTGGTTCTCAACCTTCCTAATGCCCTGACCCTTTAATACTTGTGTGTGGGCGTATCTGCATGTGGGCAGACCCGCCTGGAGACAGTAGAGGAGGGGTGTCTCTGTTCCTAAGACCAGCAGAAATATGTGTTTTACAATGGCCTTAGGTGACCCCTGTGACCCCTGTGAAAGGGTCCTTCGACCCCCAAAGGGGTCACAACCCACAGGTTGAGAACCGCTGCTTAAAATGCTATATAAATAAATGCTAGTTGTCACTGTTGCTATCTATTATTATTATTATTATTATTATTATTATTATTATTATTATTTAACCCAACACAAGTAATGAGTGTTGGGCCTGGAGTCAGAAAGACCTACGTTCAAATCTAGCCTCTAGTACTCAATAGCTGGGTGAACCTGGACCAGCCACTCAACCTCTGTCTCCATGAGTTTCCTTATCTATAAAATGGAAACAATCATAACACCTACTTTCCGGGGTTATTGTGAGAATCAAATAAAATAATATTGTGCACAATGTCTGGCATGTAATAGATGCTCAATAAGTCATTGTGCTTCCCCAGCCCCCCTAAATCTTCCCCAAAGGATCTACTCATAATTCCTCTACAGAGTCCATTCATGCTGGAACCCTCATCAAGACCCCTTGTGGTTGTGTGGATGATGCCAGTAAAGCACATTGACTGTCTACTGGTTATCAGTCACTCTTGTTACGTGGCTGGCCCACCTCATTTTCTAAACCCTTATCTCTGGCTCTGTGATTTCATCAGACTGAATGTCCCCTCCCTCCACTGCAGCAAATCACAATTCAATCATGCCTTCCCAACCTATGAACCTCTTGTCATGCCCTCCAGAAGTAGTCACGGTTGCTGCCTCAAGCTGATGTCTCTACCCCTAATTTTCCCTCCTCTCTAGTTCATTTTCCTTTTAGCTACCAAAGTTATCTCCCTAAAGTACAGCTATGACTATACCACTCCCCTATTCAATAAATGCCAATGGCTCCCCATTACTTCCAGGATCAATTATAAAATCCTCGGTTTGGCTTTTAAAGCTTTTCATAACTTGGCTCTTCTTCTACCTTTCCAGTCATCTTTCTTACTTTCCCCTACATACTCGGGTATTCTATCAGCTATGCCACCCAGGTTACAGCACAATGCTTGCCCCATAGTAGACTCTTAATAAATGCTTGTTGACTGACTGACTAGTAAGTGTACAATGTTAGAGTTGTGTTAACAGATGATGGCCTATTCCATAGATCTGGAGGAGAGGATATCATAACTTCAGTAAATCCAATAAATGAATTGCCACCAATGACAGCTAAGAATACTCTATATAAATCACATCATATGTAAAAAGCAAAATTATTTGGATGCAAAGCATGCCTACATCCTCTGTGAAAGATATACAAAGCTGGAAAATAAACCCACAAAGGGTCTATTTGTAAGCTAGTGATGAGTGCAAAGAATTCATAATTACCTGTGACCTCAAGAATGCAAAATTTTAACAGCTAACAAAGTATATTTAAAGAAAAATCTCCAGAGTATTGGGCTTTCCAACTGGTTCCATGAATATGTAATATTAATGATGTCACCTGGCTCTTTTCTAGATACCATGGTTATAGGAACATAGTTTCATGTGGTTCTTGTCAGGGATATAAAGTGTTTATGAGCTGAGATGGTTTCTGGGCTCTTTCAGCCTCTTCAGACTAATTTTTCTTCGTCAAACTTCCCTATTTACATTGGTTAAATTTCTTTAAGAAATAGTGATTATGTTAATGTCTTTCCTTTTATCCATTTCCCATCTTTTTGAGTCAGCAATTAAGCTGAGGGGGTGGAGGTGTCTGCTGTGATTACACCCAGAACTTTCTTTAATTCTTTTCAATCTCATCTAATTTGATAAGATTTACTTTCACAACTTTGTTCCAACCCTCTAATGATCTGACTACATGCAGACAGCCAGTACTGAAACAACTCCCACATCTGTAACCAGTTGTTTCCTCTCTTTATAACATGAGAGGCCATATGGTATAGTGAATAGGGAATTGACCTTGAAGCAAGGAAGATCTGGGCTTGAGTCCTACACTGGATCCATATTGATTGTGTAACTATGGGCAAGTCACTTAACATTTTAAAGTGCTGGGTAACTCTCTAGGACTACATAGTGTAGAGGGGCCATCACCAGTCACGTTGACTTCTATCTTGCCACTGGAGTCCAATGACTCTGGAGGAGACACTGATGCTGATGACTTTGTACAGCTCTGCCTCACTTAAATACAATTCACTCACAAGTCAAGACATCACTTTCATGATGTCATTGGTCCTCTTTGAGAATAAAAAAAGAACATGTTGTAAAAGAAGTGCTAAACTTTGTTGATAGAGGGTGGGTTTTTTTTTTCATCTGGGACTTCTCCGTGCCACTGAAATCACAGTCTAGTTCCTATCCCTAAAATATAGCCAATTCCATTTTTTTGTGGAATCATTAAATATTTGCCATATCAGGCACTTTCCACCTTTCTTCTTTAAGGAAGCAGTCAAGGTAATCCTTTGTGATAAGGGATGGCTCTCTGGGAGAGAGGATAGAGAAAACTAGGTGGTATAAATATAAAACATATCAAGAAAATCAATTTTTACAAAAAGAAGGTAATCAGGGTAGATAGGTATAAGGTCCCTTCTTCCTCTTTTATTTCTTGATTCCAAAGTGTATCTTCCAATATATTTTTATCAATTTCATGGGTGTCCACCTTAATACTGAAATTGCTGAATAGCAAGGTAAATGTAGGCTTAGTCTAGAAGGACTAAGGGAAGGACAACCAGGATGGTGAAGGACTTCAGCTTCATATTGTACAGAGATGGATTGAAGGAAATGGGTATGTTTATCCTACTGAAGAAAGGAACACGATAGGTGTCTTCCAGTATTTGAAAGGCTATAATTGGAAGAAAGATAGAAATTGGTTTCTTTGACCCTGGGAGAGCAGAATTCAAATCATTACATGAAAGTTAGAAAGAGGCAAGTTTAATCTTGCTATTAGTACTTCCTGGCAATTTGAGCTATCCTGAATTGGAAAGGACTGCCCCAAGAGCTAGCGAGTTCTCCTTAATTGGAGGGCTTCAACCAAAGCTGCATGAATACTTATTAGATATGTTGCAGATCAGGTTCAGTTTCAGGTATGTGTTGAACTAGATGTTAATGAGTTTCTTTTTAACTCTGAAATATAATTCTGTGACCAAGCTCTTCATAGAATTTCTTAGCTTCTTAATCATCTGCAGCAGATGTCATCACAAAAAGCTATGTGTCTTACTGGTGGTCTATCACATGTGCTTTTTCTTAGAAGTACAAGGCAAGATATCTAAATGTCTCATAAAATGGCATTTATTGTAGCTCTAGGGCATGTGATGATGAAACCAATTCTGCTAATTCCTCCATTCACATCCCCCTAAAAGGATCTGCTAAACATCTTTCAATTAGCAGCTACTTCTTTATTTCAATTCTACAAGCATCTATTAAACAGCTGCTTTGTTCAAAGCATATTGCTAGGCACCAGAACTGCAAAAGCACAAAAGAAACAATTTCTGTTCTTTATGAATTTGCAAGCAAGAGAGACTAAAATAGAGTTGATACTGTCCTGAATACTTAAGTATTTGAGTAGACCTGCTATCTCCCCAATCAGAATGTTTCCCAATGGAATGTAGATCTCACCCTATCCATACATACATACCCATCCAGTGGCACTCATATCCTACCATAAGTTTGCCATTTATCATGGTAGAGTCCTTCTTCAATGCCCTTAATAAATTTTCAAAGATTTATTATTAGAATTCTTGGTCCAACAATTCCAGAAAGCAATGTGGAGCTATGCCTAAATTGTGCTTAACATTTGACCATGCGGGACCACTACCTATAACAGAGAGATCAAAGACTGAGGCAAAGGATCTATTAGTATAAAATTATTTATTGGAGGTCTTTTTGTTGTATCAAAAAACTAGAAACAAATTGACTGCCCATCAAATAGAAAATGCCTGAACAAATCTCATATTGGAATTTAAGAAATAATGAATGAATGATTCAGAGAAGCTGGCCTGGGAATACTTTTGTGATCTGATGCTAAGTTAAGTGAGCAAGACCAAGAGAATAATTTACACAGTGACCAAAATAATAATGTAAAGGAAAATAGCTTTGAAAGTCTTCAAAACTTTGGTCACTGCAGTGATCAATCATGACTTTAGAAGATTGCTGATGAGATCTGTCTCCCAGCTATTAGCAGGGAGTTGAAGGAAAAGAGGTGCAGAATGAGACACATTTTCAGACACAGCAAGGATGTTTATTTGTTTAATTTGATTGTACCTATTTGTTACAAGAGGAGTTTTCTGATTGGTGGGGAGGGATATTAATGGCAATATAATTTTTTTTAAAAAGCAAAGAACTTCAATGAAATATTTTAAAATAAACAAAAGAAAGAAGAAGGAAACTCACAGGGGACAGAGAAGTAGGTTAGCTTTGTTACTTCCTGATTAAATGTAATATGTGCTTTAAAAAAACTATGTAATATAAGTTCACATTTTCATATGTCTACTCTTTTCTGTTTGTTGTATATTAAAATGATCATATTTGTTAATAAAAAAGCATTTGTAAACACTTATTATGTTCCTGGCACTGTTCTAAGTGAAGAGGATAACAAATATAAACAAAAATAACAATAGCCCCTCCCCTCAAGAAGCTTTCATTCTAATTGTGGAAGACAACACATTAAAGGGACCTGAAAAACAGGGAACAGATAAGGTACTTGAAGGTACTAGAAACAACAGGAGTTTCTAGACTTTTTTTTTTCCTTTTTAACTTTATTAAAAATGAGATTGGGCAGAGCCAAGATGGCGGCTTAGAAGCAGCAAAGCACCACAGCTCCCACACAAACATGCTAAAAATCTCATAAAATGGGACTCTAAAACAGATTTTCAAGCTCCAAAACTCTCCACAAGACAGAAAGCACATCTGTTGCTACAGGCAGCTCAGCAGGCGGGGCTTTTCCCAGCAGTCTGGGACCCGCAGCAAAAACTCCAGAAGGGTCAAGCCCCGGGGCATCGGGCGGGAACCATGGCTATAGGAGAACTGATCTGCTGCACTGGAGGCACAATTACCACATCTATCAGGTCAGAAGAAAAAAAGGCTAAGAGAAAGGTCAGTGGATTTTGCTAACTGGGGAGAAGAAGAGCGGGTCCGGCCAAACTGCTCCCAGGGCAAGGAAGCAGCGTGAGGCAGCTGTAGCAGCAGGAATGGCTGAGAGCC
>JAQQSW010005358.1:0-14212 GCA_028646575.1 Pseudocheirus occidentalis | reverse complement strand
ATTTTCACTTATCTTGACAATATGCTTTTCAGAGATGTACACATAGATGATGTTGATGCATGTATTGCCAGAGCTAGTCCATGTTTGGGAGGTTCCAAAAGAATGTGTGAGAAAGAAAAACAAAATATTAAGTTGTTTGCCAGACTGAAAGTGTTCTGAGCAATTGGGCTGATCTCATTGTTGTATGCTGTGAAACCTAGACAGTTTATCAGCACCATGCTGGAAAATTGAACTTTTCCATTTGAATTGTTTTAGGAATAATCTGAAGCTCATCTGGCAAGATAAGGTACCAGGCACTGAGTTCCCTTCTCAAGCTAAACTGCCAAGCATTTAAACTCTATTGGGGAAAGCATAACTCTTCTGTCCATATTTTAAAATGTCAAATGTATGTTTGCCTAAAAGATTATTTTAAAGAGAACTTACACAAAGCAACCTCTCATGTAGTGGTTAGAAGAAATAATGACACTCTCAAAAATCTCTCTGAAAAAGTTTTTTTTAATTGATTGTGAAATATGGGAGACATTGGCACAAGATCATTTAGCATGATGTGCCCACATCAAAAAAGGCACTGTGCTCTGTGAGCAAAACAGAATTGCAGTAGCTAAAAAGAAAGGTAAGATGAGAAAATTTAGAGAATCCTTACCAATAGTCAAAAGAATTATTTGTGGCTGATCTGTGGTAGATCCTTCTGAACTCATATTGGTATCACCAGACACAACTATGTCAGACACAACACCATACATTGACTATGACATTGTGATGTCATTTTAGTCTTATTCAAACATGAAGGAAAAACAACAATTTTTGTCAGGCACTGTGCTAAGTAGTAGGGATACAGAGATAAAACATAAACCATGTTCCTGAGGAGCTTAAATAGGAAGGTTTAAATTTAACTACCAGGTTAGACACAACAGCTCTTGTAGACCATCTAACAAGCTGAAAAGGATCTGACATTGTGTTTGTGAAAGAAGTATATGTCACCTCCCTGCAAGACAAGATATTCATTTATTAAAATATGATGATGAAATTGAAGTTTAATCTTTTGAATCTACTCTATGAAAAAAAAACAATTGACAGCTTAATTGGAACACCATCTTAGCTAAAGATGTCTAAATTTAGATTTTTTTTTACTTTATTGCTTATTCTTTCTTTGGTGCTTTAAAGTTGCCTGTATTTATTATGCTTTTTAAAACCCTGTAAAGAGCTAATAAATAAAAATAGATATCACAAGATTATTTTTTCATCTTTTATTTATTTTTAGTTTTCAACAGTTAATTAATTTCCTCCCTGTTTTTCCCCTACCCCCACCCGAAGATAGTGGGCCTACTCAGTACCCTTTACCCCAATCTGCTCTCTCTTATATCCTGCCCCACCCTCCCTTTAACTTTCTAGTAGGGCAAGACAGATTTCTATACCTCAGTGCCTATATATCTTATTTCCTAGTTACATGTAAAAAAATTTTTTTTAACCTTTGTGTTTAAAACTTTGATTTCCAGATTCTTTCCCTTCTTTCCTCATCTGCCCCACGGGGAAGACAAACAATTCAATATAGGTTGCACATATATAGTTACACAAAACATTTCTACAGTGTTATATTGTGAAAGACTAACAATACTTCCCTCCATTCTATCCTGCTCCCCACTTATTCTGTTTTCTACTTTGACCCTGTCCCTTTTCAAAAGTGTTTGCTTCTAACTACCATCTTTCCCAGTATACCCTCCCTTTTATCATCTCTCCTCTTATCCCTTTCCACCCTACTTTACTGTAGGGTAAGATGTCCAAATGAGTGTGTATGTTATTTTCTCCTTAAGTTAAATTCAACGAGAGTAAGTTTGACCCATTCTCTTTCACCACCCTGCTCTTCCCCTCCATTGGAACAGTTTTCTCTTGCCTCTTTTATATAATTTAACCTATTCTATCTCTCCCTTTCTCCTTCTCTCCTTATATTCCCTGCTGTGGCCAGTGCAGTCTAGGCCTAGCTACCAGTTGAGGAAAATAGAGAGAGAGTAAGAAAAACTTACAGCTGAATTAAAGGAAAGAGACAGAGAGACAGGGATGTATTTCATAGTCTGTTTATTGCAAAGCTGTTCCATACAGAGCCAAAGATACAAGAAAATCATAGAGCTTATATTCCTTATTTCAGGGGTGATTACGTGACTTGGGTCTTGTCTTTCCCCCAACCTCAGCCCAAGGCTAATCAGTCATTAAGATCTTTATCCTAGAACCACATCTGGGGCCACAATAGACCTGGAGTCCTAATCAGGACTTGTAAATTAACTTTCAGTACATTCTTCATATGTTCTGGAAACCAATGAAAGCATCCGCCCAACAAGATTATACTATCCTTGCATGTCTGCCTAATGACCTTGTAGAAAGTGTGCCAGGACCTCAGAAGGTCTTGGCCCCCAACAATTCCCCTCTCACCTCTTAATTTTATGTTTTAAATATTATCCCTTCCTATTCAACTAATCCTGTGCCCTCTGTCTATGTATATATACATGTCTATGTATACACTTAAATTTATATTTATACACACATATGCCCTCCTATGTATACATACATGTATGTATACACACATGGATATGTGCGTATATACTTATACATATATATTCCCTTCAATTATCTTCATACTTTCAAAAGTTTCATAAGTTACAACTATCATTTTTCCATGTAGGAATGTAAGTAGTCCAATTTTAATAAGTTCCTTATTATTTCTTTCTCCTGTTTACTTTCTCATGCTTCCCTTGCTTCTTGTATTTATAAGTCATATTTTCCATTCAGCTCTAAGTTTTACTAAAGAATACTTTAAAGTCCTCTATTTCATTGAGCAATCATATTTTCCCCTGAAGCCTTATACTCAATTTTGCTGGGTAGGTGATTCTTGGTTTTCATCCTACCTCCTTTGACCTCTGGAATGTCATATTCAAAACCTTGCAATCTCTTAATGTAGAATCTGCTAGATCTTGTGTTACCCTGATTGTGTTTCCACAATGCTCAAATTGTTTCTTCCTAATGGCTTATAATACTTTCTCCTTGACCTGGGAACTCTGAGATTTGGCTATGATATTCCTAGGAGACAAGACAAGATTATTAACAAGATTTTCTAAAGTTCTCAAAAGAGAAAAAAAATTATATTATATCTTACTCTAAGAAGGGATGAAATACCTATTCATTATTCATTAACTCATTTAACAAAGTATTAAAATTTAGAGTCAAGTGAACTGATCTTTAGTGAAGATTCAAATCTAGCTGAAACACAGTCTCTGCCCTCATGGACCTTACATTGTGGGAGGAAGATAAGACATGTACATATACAATTATAATATTAACCCTAACAGTAACAAATGTTACACAACAAGGATATAACATAGTACAAAAGAAAGTGTACTTCCTCTGAAGTGAGAAGGAGTTATTTTAAATTCTCTTTCTGCTGATTACTATGTAAGTAACACTGAAAAATAACTTTAATCCACCAGGCTGTTTTCTCATCAGTCAAACAGAGGATTTTACTTCATATCATCTAAGGATTCTTTTAACTTTGGATGCATAATCTAATGCTTCTAATTGTTGAACAAAATGAAAATTCCACAAACAATGCCACAACAGTTAAAAACAAATCCTTACTAAACATATACAAAGAAAGATTGTACACTGAAAATTTTACAGTAGTTGTTGGGGGCCAAGACCTTCACAGATCTTGGCACACTAGCTCCCCAATTCTACAAGGGCATTAGGCAGATATGCAAGAATAGTATAATCTTGTTGGGTGGATGCTTTCATTGGCCTCATGAATATCTAAAGTATGTACATTTGCAAGTCCTGATTAGGACTCTTGATCTGTTGTGCCCCCAGAGGTGATTTTCGGATAAAGATCTGGATGACTGATTAACCTTGGGCTGAGGTTGAGGGATGGGCAAGGCCTAAGATGCAATCACCCCCAAAAATAAGGAATATAAGCCCTATGATTTTCTTGTATCATTGGATTCTTATGGAAGAGCTCTGGAATAAACAGACTATGAAATCCATTCCCGTCTCTCTGTCTCTTTCCTGTTATCCAGCTAGCTTTAAGCTTTTCTTACTCTCTCTCTCTATTTTCCTCAACTGGTAGCTAGACCTAGACTGCGCTGGCCACATCAGGTAGTTCTAAAGGTAATTTAAAGAAACCAGGATATTTCACACATAGGAAACAGACTAAGCAAAAGGGAAGATGTCGATAACTATGTTGAATGTTCAGAAATCATCAGTTTATAAACATTTATTTAAAAGTGTGCCTGACCTGTGGTAGAGCCTCCTCAGCTCATGTTGGTATGACCAAACATGACTGGATACATTGACTTCTTCCAGGCACTGCACTAAGCACAAGAAGTAGAAAGAATGTTGAAAGACAGTCCCCTGCCCTTAAGGAGCTCACAATCTACACATAAAATGAAGCTTAAAGGAGAAGGGAGGGATAAAAAAGGCAAGATACCAGAATTGGAAGCATGAAGAAAAATCCAGGAGGACAGTCAGATAGGAAGTGTTGACATGGCTGCCATACTCCCTTTCTAAATGGAGGATCTTATAGGAGGACTCCTCTGCCCACTTTCCACACTCTCCAATCAGAGTTAAGGAGTGATATCGTGAAGGAGATACTGAAGAGTCATGATTTTCAGGGTTAATATGATCTTGTAGGATGATGAGATTTTGTATCTCACGATAAAAAACAGTAGAGTCCAATGGAAATTGAAGGTCATGTTTTACTGGACTATAGATTTTGAGCAAAGAAAAAAATACATATGTGTGCAAGAATAATTGGATGAATGATGTGAAGGACTGAAGATAAAAGGAAGTAGGGGTGGAAAGACTTATTAGGAGACTTTCCGTAGTCGTGATCAATGTGGGAAAGAGAAGGCATAGTGGAAATAGAATGCAGGTAAATATAAAACATAAATATGGAGTCATTAGGGCTTGATAAAAGATTGAATATAAGAGAGGAAGAAGAGAGAAGCTTTGAAGGTTAGCAAACTTATTCAACAGGGATGAATTATTTTATAGGCAGAAATAGTGAAGTGATAAGGAGTACGATTCAACTCCTCCTCTTGAACAGTATATTCTTAAGTTCTCATTGAAAATGTTATATATGCATGAGAATCTGCGTATGCTGGTTCTTAAAGTTCAGATATGACTCATTTGATATCAATCTAATTTGACAAGAATTAGACATTTTAACAACACATTAAAAGCACTGCATCTGACTTCTGTTTTCTCTAGTATTTCCATATTTCTCCTCTGAAGGAGAAGTAGTGTGACACAATAGACAAAACTTGCCATGAATCCAGGAAAAGTTGGGTTCCAGTCCAACAGTCTAATAGATACTGGCTATGTAGTCCTAGACAAGTCATTCAATCTTCCAGTAATCTAGGCCATCCCTAAACACTGTAATGTTAACCCAATATTCACAACACCTACAGCAGCTATGAACATGCTATTATAATTCTGAATTGCAAAATATAGCAGACTGCCCACAGGGAAGACAGAACCAAAACATGTACTCAAACAACAGAAAGTCAAATCCGAACACCAGAAAGCCAAATCCATCATAGCAAAAAAGAAATAAATACCCAATAACAATCTGGGTGGACACTGCCATTCTCAAGCCATCCCCCTGCTACAGTCTTCCCACAAACAACACTCACAGTTCACTGCCTGCTTTCTCTCCCTCTCTCAGTTCTAACTGCTCTGAACAACTTCCTCTTGGCTCTCCTCCACTCTTCCTGTTCTACCCTTCCTACTGCACCTCTTCACCTAGCTCCTCCCACAACAGATTTCCCTGTGACTTGAACGCATGTGTCTTAGACTTCCATTTGACTTAAGCAGGTCACATGGGCCTATTAATGGATGGGAAAGATCTTCTCATTTACATTACCATTACATTACCAGTCTATAAACTGGAAAGAAACTGTCAACTTACATTGTGAGAGAGAGTTTCCTCACCCTGGAGTCCTCTATGAATTAAATCGTACTTCCAATGCCACCCCTCCCTTTATACAACTCAAACTTTTAGTTTATTTCCAAAATAAGTTTTAGATAGTTTTAGTTTTAGAACTATCTCTCATTAATAATGAAATTGTTTCTAGTTTACTTTCTCTGTCCATGAGTATGGAGTTGGGGTGGTACTTAGTAGGTATTAACTTTACTCAGTTTCATGTTATTTACTTACAAAATGGAGAGAGGGATAGAAGTTACGCTAAGTTCACCAGGCTGTTCTGTGGTTTAAATGAAACAAAAAATATTTAAGAAAAACTTTCATAACTTTAAGTACTGGAAAAATTTCCTTCATTACTACTTCTGATGCCACCATTATTGCTGACATTCTCTTCAGAACCATTTGTACTGCTGGTTTTAATGACTTACTTTTGGATGAAGAATGATTTTATCATTTTGATTGCTATTCAAGATTCTGTTGTATTATTTTAAATAACATGGAATGCCATGTGCTTGTGCATAGCAATGGTTGCAGCTGTTAGATGCGAGGCAAATACATGTTTGACATTTTCTTAGCATACTTCTGAAGTTAACAGAATTCCACAAGTCAGGAAGTTTATCACTCAGTAAGCATTTATTAAGTTCTTATTGTCTACCAGCTACTATCCTAAGTACTAAGGATGAAGAAATTGGTGAAAAAAGCCCCTGTTTTCAAAGAACTCTCACTATAATGAGTAAGACAACAGAGAAATAACTCTATACAAATAGCATATATACAGCATAAATTAAAAATGATCAATGAATGAAGGGTATTTTAAGGTTTGGATTGATCAATTGTGGATTAATGTACTTGTCCTCCTAAAGCCTCATCCAATTTTGACTAATATTTGCTGAAGAGCTTATATGAGGTAAAACTTCTGAGTTATTTTCATTTCTCATAGCATTATTAATTTGGACTGTTCTTTAAAATGATTATTAATCTGTGAAACTCATTTTAAAGAACTACTAGTCACCTACCATGTGTTAGAGAATGGTCCTTAGTACTTTGCACATGACACTCCATCTCCTAATTCTGGTTATTTTCACCAGTTATCTCTCATGCCAAGAATATCCTCCATCCTCATCACCTTGTGACTGTCTTCAACCTTCAGAAAAAGTCTCTCACCTTCTGCATGAAATCTTTTCTAGTTCTTCTTAATTGTAGTCCACTGCCTCTGAGGTTTTCCCCAATTTGTCCTGAGTCAATCTTGTTTGCATATAGCTCTGCTTACATTTTCTCTCCCATTGTATTAGACTATGAGCTACTTAAGGACAAATTTTTATTTTGTTTTGTGTTTTTGCCTTTCGTTCTATCTCCAGTGTTCAACATAGTCTCTGGCACCATATAGTTGCTTAAAGGAATGCTTCTTGAGTTGACTTTTATGTATTTGTACTAATGATCTATTAGCATATGATGGTTAACAATGATCTAATAAGCATATGTTTATATGTAACTTTTAAACATTTATTTCAGCAAATCATAATTTTCTGTATTTAAAAAGAATTCTTCATTTTGTGACCACCTTTCTTTTGATAACTGAATCTAATTTGTGAGGTTCTTGAACTAAAGTCACATTGTGTTCCACTGCCCCAGCCTTTAACAAACCAAGGTCACTTTTGTGTAATGATGAATCATCAGAGTAAGACTTTAGTGGAGGTGTAGTCTCATAACAGATGCTAATTATAATGACATTGTTAAGAAACACATTAGTTTAAAGAGACACAGTATGTGTTTAGGGAATTTTTGCATATCAAGTGTTCAGTAGAATAAAAGCTATTTTATAGGTCATGGTGGCTATTGAGGGTGGCAAGTACATAGTGACTACCTCTCCTTCACACAAATGATTAAATTATTTTGTATTAATCAAAATGATTATGAAATCATAGGATATTTTTGTCACATAAATGACCTTCATGTCATTCGTTAAATTCTAAGTTACTTAAGGACAGTCAAATATGTAAACAGATTTGTGATCTCATTAATGTGTCTGTGGTCTCCAAAGATACAAGTCACAATTCATCCATACTTGCCCATCTTATGTGACACTTGTTCATTTCCTCTGACAATTTGAGCTTTCCTTAATATTTCTTGAGAAAGTCACATTTTCTGCCAAATTTATTATCAAAATAAAAAATTAAGAAACATATAGTGACCCATTACTATATGCAATGCACTTCTAGGTCATGCAAAGTATATAAACCTTTTTGCAATCATCTAAATCAGCTATTTACAGATGACCTATTCTACTAATTTTTTTTTGCACACAAAGGTGTGCTGTAAGCATCCATATTTGAGTTATTTAATTCCATATTTCATTTCTGTTGTTTTTTTTGTTTGGGGAAAGAAGCAGATTTTGATTTAATTCTCTTTACATCCCCCATCAAATCACTTGTTTGATCCTAACTTTTATCAATGTGACATCCCTAACATCAGTCCCTCCTATCAACTCTACTCCCATTGCTTTACTTTAATTTTTTTCTCTACTCAGTTGTTGTTTTTGATTATCCTTTTTCTGAAAGAGGACCATGACATCAGAAAGATGGTGCCATGACATGAGAGTGAATTGATTTTAAATGTGGGCTAGGCAAAGTCACTAGCCTCACTTTCTCCTCTGCAGCCAACTGGGTCCTCCAATGACCAGGAATAGATCAGGATGAGAGGAGGTTTCCCTGGATACTCTGGAAAATCTTGGTCTTTTAAAGCTAAGGTCTTTAACAAGTCCCAAAGGGATTGTAAATTATGACTACTGAAACCTTTTTTTTTCCTTAAGGACCAAACCTTAAACTCAATTCTCTCAGGCTCTCATTGATTGGCCAACAATAGGTATCAGGTCAAACCATACTTGGTCATTGTCTTGACCTGGATTGAATGTAATGGAGTGAATGTAAAAAAAAACAATTGTTTCTATTTTGGCCAGAAACCCTGAGGGCCAGCCTCTCCCAGATTGTTTTTTTTTCAACTAGGAGAGGCCATTCTCTGTCTCATTTCTTGCCTAACCGTAGTCTACTCAGTACTTTTTCAGTCTGTCACCCTAACTCTGATTTTCCCCATCTTGATCTTAACTCTATGCTGTCTTTTCCTCTCCTCTCCTCTCCTCTCTTCTCCTCTCCTCTCCTCTCCAACCCTTACCTGAAAATGTTCTGTCCAAAGGATTGTACAGTTGGAGGGCTAGATATCTTAACATGTACTGTCTATATTTCTTTCTTAAAGATCATGACAACACTAATCACTGAATGAAGTGAGAACTCAGAAAGATCTTCTATTAAAAGGACTGAGGCTTCCCACTGCATCCTGGTCCATCTCTAGTTGTCCTGGTCTATATCTGGCCACTGGACTGAGATGATTCCAAAGGAGAAAGTAAGGCTGGTGACTTTGCACAGCCCTCCCTAACTTAAAATAAATTCATTTACAAGTCACAGTATAATCTTCCTGATACCATGGTCCTCTTCAAGAACGAAGGACAAGCCACAATCACAAGTCTTGCCATATCTCTATTTATCCCTTGCAAACCCAAACCCTGACTTTCTGTAATCAATCAACTCCTTTGTTCCTACTCGTTTAGTAATAAATGGAGTCATAGTCAGTCACATGAACTTGATGACTTGGGTACTGTAAAAAATCATGTTACTCAATCCCAGCTAGGCTTTGGCTGTAGCAAAACATTAGCCACCATAATTTTGTTTCTTTCCATCCTGAATTTGTAGAAATATTTTATCTTTCCATTCTTATCTTTAAATAAAATTTACCCAGGCATTCACCATTTTCTGATCTTGTTCCATTATTTCCCTCTGAGTTTATACCATTTTTCATGATACCTGAACAAGTTATGGTATATAAATGTGTGTGATGAGGTACTCTGTAATTGTATATTTCTGATTCCCGAAATTCCTTGTCATTTTTGGTTTGTTTGTTTGTGTGTTTAAACTGAGACACAATGGTCTAAGCACCATCAATTTCTTAGATAGATTCTTCAATCATTTATCAGTCATGTCTAAATTTCTGTAACCCTATTTTAGGTTTTCTTAGCAAAGATTCTAAAGTGATTTATTATTTCCTTCTCCAATTGTGGAAAACAAGGTTAAATTACTTTCCCGGGGTCACACAGTTAGTAAGGGTCTGAGGCCACAGTTGAACTCAGAAAGATGAGTCTTCCTGACAATGTCTGGCATTCTAGTCAGTGTCTCCAGTAAGATTTAAATTGCTCATTCTATCATTTTAAGATCTGCACAGAGCTAACTCAAGTTTTCCTGTCCAGGAATGTTTCGTATTATTTCCTTCTACATACTTTATGATCCAATGAAATTGGACAACAAACAATTCCCTTAAGCAGATATCATATGCCACCTCTTTGTATTCTTTCACATAAACTACCATTATGCCTACAATAAACTGCTTCAACTCTAATATTTGCATTCCATATCATTCTTCAAAGCTCAGCTCATGTACTACCTACTCAAAACATGCTTTGTTGACTCAAAACCTGTCCAGTTCCCATTCCTCTGCCTTTTTTAGGGCTGAATCTTTAAATTAACTGTCATTTATATATTGTGTGGGGCAACTAGGTGGTTCATTGGAGAGATTGCAATGTCTGGAATCACGAAGTTTTGACTTCAAATCCTAGTTACTAGTAGTAACTAGTAGTAATCCAAATTACTAGTTCTGTGTAATGCCACACACAAGCAGCTTTCCAGAAAAATGCTGATGTGAACAGATTTTAAGGTACTGCTTAGATAGTATAGTGAACACTCTATTTATTCCATAAGACATCAAAGCAAAGCATTCACAGAAAATCAAGGCACAGCATTCACAATGTTTTAACTTATCACCCATAATCAAAATATAGCATTCACAACAATTTATCACCAAAAATGACCACATAGTTTCCACTACAGTGGTCACAAAGTTTTGAGCAAAGAACAATCATTTAATAACTCAAGCATTCACAAGAACCGTAATTCAATCACAAAGCATAATAATCCAAGTTCTCCACTCATGGGGCACATTAAGTTAACTCAATCAGTCACTAAAGTCTTCTTTCACCTTGACTCAGGGTAGTCTCTCAGATTCCCTGGATCCCCTTCTATGGTCCTAGATCCAACCTGGATTCACAAAACTGTCACCTGAGTTCAAAGGCAGACAGCTCCCAGGTCCTTGTCCCCCTCTCTCTGTACATTTCCTGCTCCTCATTGGAGTTCACAGTGTCCAGTCCATCTCAAATCCTCCTCAGTCTCTGTTCCTGGGAAGATAAGGCTATAAAAAACCACCAACAAGTACAGGCAAAGTATCAGGATCATAGTCATGCTTTCTCAGTTTCTTGGCAGCTCCTCCTGGCCCTCAGCCCTGACTGGCTATCAGAAATCCTCAGTAGCTCTGGCCCTCAGACCCAGGAGAAGTTTCAGCTGGTTCACAGAATCAAAATTACTCCATCTAGGTTTTCAAAATCAAAATCATTGTCTTCGGCCTAGGGGAGGCTTTCCTCTTCAGCCTTCCCAGTGGTGACAGCTTCTGCCTCCATGGAGTTCACTCCAAGATCTGTCTCTCCCTCTCTGGGTTTTTCCTAATATACAGTATTTCATTAGCTTCCTGTTTTAGCTAACCTATCCTGTTATATCAACAACAGGAAACAGGAGTTCATACCTTCAGTATCTTTAACAGAGGCATAATCTGAACTAGGTGCTAAGTAGCTCTTAGCTTAACAATACAAAAGGAACTTCAAATCTCATTATGGTTAAACTCTGTGACCTTGAGCAAGGCAATTGATCCACTTTGCTTCAGTTTCTTCATTTTTAAAATGAGCTGGAGAAGAATATGGCAAATTACAATATCTTTGCCAAGACACCCTCCCCCAAAAGAAAAGGGGATCATAAAGGATTGAATATTACTAAAATAATTAAGAAGAAAAGTTGTTTGCATATATGCTGCATTTTCCTTGTAGAAATACAAACTTCTTAAGGCCAATATTAAATTTTTGGTTTTGTATCTTTCTCTTCCTGATTCTTATTCATTCTTTCATTCAATAAGTGTTTGTAACACATCAACTATGAGCCAGGAACTCCACTGGTTGAATTAAAATTAAGGGTAATTGTTTAAAGTTTGGGGATTTCCTGTGTTAAAGTATGATGCAGTCATGGCACAGCTTAAATTGTTAAAGGGAACTGATTTGGAACGAATAGTTTATATTTCTCTATTAAAACTTTTTTTCCATTTAAGAAATAAGCATAATATTTCCCTATGCATTTTCAATAGATAACATATGTATAGCAGTATATGGATATGTTCTGTATGACGTCAATATCATTGGAGTCTTTCATGAACCTATTACTAGTACTTCCTTTTCTTTATGTACTTGTCAACATATTCCTAAACTCTCTATATATCGTGGAGAAAGAATTCATGCTATCTATTTCAATAATGATTTAAAAAAAAAAACTTCCACTGAGAGAATGCTTCTACCAGGAAGCAAGGAGTTGGATTATATGAGTAGTGTTCATGGTTGTGTGAATCTGGAGTAACATTTGCAATTGTCATCAGCCCCAAAGAGTCACATAACCACAGACTGCTCTATGGAGTACAGTATAATAACAATGTTCACATCAGGATCTTTTAAGAGTGAGTGTCAGATTGCACATGAAATAATCAAATGTGTTTTCAGTCCTAATGTCTGCTTATTGATATATATCAATAAGGGTCTCAAGAGGTCTTGTAAAAAAATAGCTTAGATTTTACATTGGTTTTGAAGTTGCTAATAAGAATGATTCTGCATGAAAGAAATAGGCATTTTCCCTGGTAATATACTATTGAGTAATGATTAATACATAATAAATAAAAATGTATAAATGAACAAATAAATAAATGTGTACATTTGCTTTCTTGTATATTGATGCTATATTTTTCCAGTTTATAAACACTGATTATTGGAACTGAAAGCATTCCTGTGGTTTTCAGCTTTTGCTTAACATAATTAAACAAAATGTTAATGCTTCTTTTTTTTCTGCTACTATTTTTAAGCTAAGAAAAGGTGTACAGTGCCTTGAGAGTGCCTAAGTACTTGTCTTCTAATACCTTTGATAGTTAATTTATTCTAAAAGCATTAATTTAATTTACTTTATCCAAAAATTATTTTCCCATAACTATGAAAACCTTACTGAATTATATTATTTAGATATCCTATATTTATCATTTGTTAAGTGGAACTGGATATTTAGAGAGACAATGACCAAACTAGTTACTAATAATTCTCACACAAAACTGTTATTTATATGTAATTGAAAGTTGATGTTTTCATGTAAGATTAACATGTATTACAAATTGCTGGACTGGAAATTAAGAACCTTTATTATGTGAGAGGGGGAAAAATCCATTCTATAGCCTCAATCACATGCTAATACTCAAAAGGGCAGTTTTCTATGCCATATATGAAGAAGGGAAATAAGGATGATTTTTATTTTTAAATGAACTAGGGTAGGACTGGAAGATTGTCTGTTCTACAACTTTCCATTCTATAATATCAGCTTCCCACCATATCCTACTTTAAGCTTTGTTTTTGGTTAAAATATATCTTGTTTTATTTAAAGAATTATTGGTTGAGATCGGAGAGAGCTCGGGTGTGGGCATCTTGAGGGGCCATGGGGGAGGGCGTGCCGGCGGCTGAAGCCGCTGAGCGCGGCCCGGTGCACGCGGTGACAGTGGTGACGCTACTGGAGAAGCTGTCCACCATGCTGGAGGCGGTGCGGGAGCGCCAGGGCAGCCTGGCCCGGCGGCAGGGCGGCCTCACGGGCACCGTGCGCCGCATCCAGAGCGGTCTGGGCGCGCTCAGCCGCAGCCACGGGGACACCAGTAACACGCTGGCCCAGCTGCTGGACAAGGCCGAGCGCGTCAGCACGCACTCCGACGCCGCCCGCGAGCTCGCCGTCCGCCGCGCGCTCCAGATGCAGCGTCTCGAGGCCAACCACGCGCTGCTGGTCGCCCGCGGCCCGCTGCACGTGCAGCTCTTCAAGGAGGAGGCAGAAATCCCAGCCAGAGCTTTTCAGAAGGAGCCAGAATCCATCGAGCTAGAAGACAAGGAGCTAGGACCAGAGGTTCCAGAAGAGCTGGAAGAAAGGGAGAGCTCAGACGAGGAGCCAGTGGAGTCCCGGGCCAAGAGGCTTCCGCGTACTGGTCTGGAGAAGGTGCAGAGCCGTCGCAGGGCACTGTCCACCCGAAAGAGCA